>VYZU01050075.1:30787-56368 GCA_013401355.1 Ceyx cyanopectus
CTCTCCTCATAAGGGAGATGCTCCACTCCCCTAATCATCTTGGTATTCCTGCTGGTGAATGGATTCCCTCCTCTGCTTTCATTCCCCTTGCTCTTACTTCCTCTCCCCTATGCCCAAGTTATATGGACTGTGAGACTGTTCCCAGAGCTATTCACAGTGCTGGGCTGTAAGTGAGCTTGCTCATAATGAAGAAGGAATAAGTTCATCTCTTGTGAGCAGGCTGCAGAAAATGTCATCTCTATTATTCCAGCTCCCTCACACATTGAGGAGAAATGAGTCGTAGTTCTGAGTAAAGGGAATTACAGGTGACTCTGCTGATTATGGGTTTATTACTATTTGACCTATCAGCTTTCTTATTAGGATTCAACAAGATCAGTGGACTAAGAAATCTCATTATACATTACTCTTTTAGCAGCTCATTTTTAGAGAAAAGCNAATCCTAAAGGGTTTTAGAATCTCGTCTAAACAGCACTATTACTCATTCTCCAAACATTTTATTGCAATTGAAGCCCGCTTTTATGCTCTCAGATAAATTTAACAGGATCCCTGCAATTTTATTTTTATGTAAATATGTGTGCCCCATATATAATAAAATGGTTCACGGCTAAGGGTTTAAAGACTGGAGCCTTCTCCAGTTCCTTTTGCATCACACGTGAGCACTCAATCTTAGACTGATGGACTACCTGGAATTCAAACAGATCCATTCCTCTCTCTCTCCTGCTCCCTAACTAATCAGTAATTACTATTTGCAAAGTTTACACTCAGTTTAAAAAACATTTTAAAAGTTATCTATTTTAAGCAGCTTCTGTTTTAACTTTCTGTAGCAGGAGACAATGAGATTTCTACAGTATGATCCTTGTCTTCCTACCCCTGTGCCACATCTCCTCCACCCACTGTTCCCTCACACCAGGCTTCCTCTTCCCTGAAAACCTAATGACTAATTTCATGCTTGAAGTGAGAAGCAAACTCCCTGGGTGAAGGCAGCAAGCACATCAGCTTTGAAGAGCTTACAGTGCTCACTGAGAAACCCACCCAGGGAAATAACTCTTCTGGCTGAAACAATAAGCTATACGTTACTACACAAAACTAGTGCCAGGTTATGTACACTGTCATTTATTCAGAAAAGCAGAATTTTAATAAGTCAATTAGGAAGTGTTCTGATTTAGCCTTGTTAGTTACAGAAGTCAAGACAGGAACATCACAGAGATGACAATTTTCCTGTACATCCTCAATCTAATACACTGTTAGGCGTCTCATGGCATCTGTTTACATCCTTAGCATGTAAAAAAGAAACAGGAAAGACAAGCTTCATTTCTTTAAAATATTCCAAACTGAAATCTCCAACTAAAATGTGTATTACACACAAAAAAACCCAAACATTTGGTGAAACTTTGCTAAACATCAGTTTCAGCTTTTCCTTTTTCCACACCTCAAAAACAACATCTAAGTTCATTTGTGAGTTATCCACTACCTCGGGAGACCCTAAGCAACAGCTGAAATAAAGAACTGATAAAATCTTTCTGAAGACTCTGTCTTGTAGAAGAGGATTATGAGCCTCATCTACTGCCAAGACCCCCAGAGCAACTGGAGGCAGCTGAATCACAAATGCATCACTACCTCAAAACAACTTGAAAATGGCCACTGTGCAGTTACCATTTCTAAGGAGGCTTCTTAGTCTTGTGGCCAAGTAACTGAGGCAGAGATCAGCAGATGGAGAAAGGCCATGGGCACGTGGTCTCAACCACTAGCTAGCACATGGAATGATCCTGCCTGCTTTTACCTGCTTCCTGGGAAGATTCAGACAGAAGTTCAAACAAAAGTAGAGAAATTCTAGTGTTCTGAGCCCTTCACCATTCAAAGAATTCTCCTGGGAGCTATGATATTAAACACATTTAGGATGAAATTAAAAGTAGGATGTCTTTTGAAATGAGGAATATGTCTATCTCTGAGCACTCACATCTAAAATATTCACTATGCACTATAAATGGCAAGAAAGGCAAAACTCATCATGAAATCATCAGTTACTTATTAAAAAAAAAAAAAAATATATATATAAGAAAAACTCCTAGAGTCAATCCACAGCTCACAGAAGTACACACCTTTTGTGTTCTTTAGATGTGGCACATTAAAGAGAAGGTTCACAACTGGTATTCCTGCTGGTGAATGGATTCCCTCCTCTGCTTTCATTCCCCTTGCTCTTACTTCCTCTCCCCTATGCCCAAGTTATATGGACTGTGAGACTGTTCCCAGAGCTATTCACAGTGCTGGGCTGTAAGTGAGCTTGCTCATAATGAAGAAGGAATAAGTTCATCTCTTGTGAGCAGGCTGCAGAAAATGTCATCTCTATTATTCCAGCTCCCTCACACATTGAGGAGAAATGAGTCGTAGTTCTGAGTAAAGGGAATTACAGGTGACTCTGCTGATTATGGGTTTATTACTATTTGACCTATCAGCTTTCTTATTAGGATTCAACAAGATCAGTGGACTAAGAAATCTCATTATACATTACTCTTTTAGCAGCTCATTTTTAGAGAAAAGCATCATGTCTCAACCAGAAGAACCCAAATACAGACGGAAAGGGTTCATCCTGGCAGAGTTGTTTAATTTTTCATCATATAGCACAAAACAAGTCTACAATGAGCAGGTACACTGCAGTGTTCTGTGGCTTTGAGGTGTCAGTGACAGGCAGAATCCAACAGACACTAAGGTAAGTTCAGGGTAAAGATGTGTTCGGAGTAGCACGACAGGGAGTGTCCTGAGCAAAGGTGAAAGGAGCTGCACACCAGTTCCTGACACCATCAGGGTATCCTCACGTGGGCATTTAATCCATTTAGCTCCTGCCATCACAGTGATGCCAACTACACCTCTTGGTGCCAGCAATCTGGTCAGTGACTGCAAACCAGATGCTTAGAATAACTCAACAGAACAAAACATCTGTATAAAAGCAGCCCTTCCAGAAACAGGTTAAGACAAAAGAAAATGAATTTTTCTAAGATTTCTCCACTTATATTCTCTAGACCAATTCTTGTTCAGACACACCCACAGAAGCACCTTCACATCTACTTATTATTATGTATGCTTTTCCTGCTTTTCCCCATCAAACTGCTCATTAGTTTTCATTAACAAATAGCAGCAGAAACAAAGCACATTTAAAGCAGAGAGTTAATTTGTCTTCCAAAAGTTGGCAATATAAAATGAAGCAACCTCTCCATGTACGTTAATCATTTGGCTCAGGGCATCATGCCACATGTTAACACAATATTCTTAATAAGGTGGTGCTTTAGCTACTGCAAGTGTATCTCAATCCACAGTAGAATAATTAGGGAAACAAATTAAGTACTCAAATTACCTTCTTTTCCCCCTCTATGATTCTACCACCACCTCCATCCCTCCCCATTTAGTTTTAGTTTTTGGTTGGGTTTCACTGGGGGGGAGGAGGGGAGGGGTGTTAAATTCAGTTAGTTTTTTTTATGGGGTATAATTTTGATCTGGTATTCAGCTGTATTTATAAACTGACAGGTTTTATTTGTTTATTTTTACGATTTAGGTAATTATATCAGCAGTCTGTTTTCCTTCAGTTTTCCAGTCAAACACCAGTGTTTGTAAGACTCAGAAATCTAACTGGGAAGAAATAAAAATCAATACAATATACAATGGTTCTCTGATGGACAGAAAGAGAACATGGGGATTTATATCACAAGAGCAAGGAGTGTTTTCATTTGCTTTTTCCAAGAACAGGTTTTCGAATGAGTAAGCTTCATTCAACTGCCTCCTGTGAAACTCCCCAGCCATCTTCTCTAATGCCCTGTAATCCACTTTGTGCAGAACACTTAGAATACCAGAATGGCAAACACAGAACCTTGCAAGGATAAAATAAACCCAAACAAAAAACACACACAAAAAAACCCCATACCATCAGCACCACCAAAAAAACCCAAACAACCCTGAGATATCAAAGTATTTTCCATCCAGATTTCCCCATGATAGCATCGAAAAAGCAGCACATATATTTTAGGATTATGTAATGATTTTAAGCAACAAAAACCTTTGGCAGATGGGAGTTTAAAAGTAACATGGACACACTCATAACTATTTATGCTCTATGGTATTTCATCAGCTGATGGAGTACTAAGGACAAGACTATTATTATGGCTGGAGAAATGTGCTTCCTTAATCATAATATATGCACAACTTCTAAATCAATCTAATTCTAACCCTCCACCTCTATTTCCTTTTAAACTTCCGTAAATGCCAGATGGAAGCAGAATGTTCTGATAGCTCAGGAAAAACACAACCNTCTGAGCACTCACATCTAAAATATTCACTATGCACTATAAATGGCAAGAAAGGCAAAACTCATCATGAAATCATCAGTTACTTATTAAAAAAAAAAAAAAATATATATATAAGAAAAACTCCTAGAGTCAATCCACAGCTCACAGAAGTACACACCTTTTGTGTTCTTTAGATGTGGCACATTAAAGAGAAGGTTCACAACTGGTATTCCTGCTGGTGAATGGATTCCCTCCTCTGCTTTCATTCCCCTTGCTCTTACTTCCTCTCCCCTATGCCCAAGTTATATGGACTGTGAGACTGTTCCCAGAGCTATTCACAGTGCTGGGCTGTAAGTGAGCTTGCTCATAATGAAGAAGGAATAAGTTCATCTCTTGTGAGCAGGCTGCAGAAAATGTCATCTCTATTATTCCAGCTCCCTCACACATTGAGGAGAAATGAGTCGTAGTTCTGAGTAAAGGGAATTACAGGTGACTCTGCTGATTATGGGTTTATTACTATTTGACCTATCAGCTTTCTTATTAGGATTCAACAAGATCAGTGGACTAAGAAATCTCATTATACATTACTCTTTTAGCAGCTCATTTTTAGAGAAAAGCATCATGTCTCAACCAGAAGAACCCAAATACAGACGGAAAGGGTTCATCCTGGCAGAGTTGTTTAATTTTTCATCATATAGCACAAAACAAGTCTACAATGAGCAGGTACACTGCAGTGTTCTGTGGCTTTGAGGTGTCAGTGACAGGCAGAATCCAACAGACACTAAGGTAAGTTCAGGGTAAAGATGTGTTCGGAGTAGCACGACAGGGAGTGTCCTGAGCAAAGGTGAAAGGAGCTGCACACCAGTTCCTGACACCATCAGGGTATCCTCACGTGGGCATTTAATCCATTTAGCTCCTGCCATCACAGTGATGCCAACTACACCTCTTGGTGCCAGCAATCTGGTCAGTGACTGCAAACCAGATGCTTAGAATAACTCAACAGAACAAAACATCTGTATAAAAGCAGCCCTTCCAGAAACAGGTTAAGACAAAAGAAAATGAATTTTTCTAAGATTTCTCCACTTATATTCTCTAGACCAATTCTTGTTCAGACACACCCACAGAAGCACCTTCACATCTACTTATTATTATGTATGCTTTTCCTGCTTTTCCCCATCAAACTGCTCATTAGTTTTCATTAACAAATAGCAGCAGAAACAAAGCACATTTAAAGCAGAGAGTTAATTTGTCTTCCAAAAGTTGGCAATATAAAATGAAGCAACCTCTCCATGTACGTTAATCATTTGGCTCAGGGCATCATGCCACATGTTAACACAATATTCTTAATAAGGTGGTGCTTTAGCTACTGCAAGTGTATCTCAATCCACAGTAGAATAATTAGGGAAACAAATTAAGTACTCAAATTACCTTCTTTTCCCCCTCTATGATTCTACCACCACCTCCATCCCTCCCCATTTAGTTTTAGTTTTTGGTTGGGTTTCACTGGGGGGGAGGAGGGGAGGGGTGTTAAATTCAGTTAGTTTTTTTTATGGGGTATAATTTTGATCTGGTATTCAGCTGTATTTATAAACTGACAGGTTTTATTTGTTTATTTTTACGATTTAGGTAATTATATCAGCAGTCTGTTTTCCTTCAGTTTTCCAGTCAAACACCAGTGTTTGTAAGACTCAGAAATCTAACTGGGAAGAAATAAAAATCAATACAATATACAATGGTTCTCTGATGGACAGAAAGAGAACATGGGGATTTATATCACAAGAGCAAGGAGTGTTTTCATTTGCTTTTTCCAAGAACAGGTTTTCGAATGAGTAAGCTTCATTCAACTGCCTCCTGTGAAACTCCCCAGCCATCTTCTCTAATGCCCTGTAATCCACTTTGTGCAGAACACTTAGAATACCAGAATGGCAAACACAGAACCTTGCAAGGATAAAATAAACCCAAACAAAAAACACACACAAAAAAACCCCATACCATCAGCACCACCAAAAAAACCCAAACAACCCTGAGATATCAAAGTATTTTCCATCCAGATTTCCCCATGATAGCATCGAAAAAGCAGCACATATATTTTAGGATTATGTAATGATTTTAAGCAACAAAAACCTTTGGCAGATGGGAGTTTAAAAGTAACATGGACACACTCATAACTATTTATGCTCTATGGTATTTCATCAGCTGATGGAGTACTAAGGACAAGACTATTATTATGGCTGGAGAAATGTGCTTCCTTAATCATAATATATGCACAACTTCTAAATCAATCTAATTCTAACCCTCCACCTCTATTTCCTTTTAAACTTCCGTAAATGCCAGATGGAAGCAGAATGTTCTGATAGCTCAGGAAAAACACAACCCACAAACACTACTGGAATGCCAAAGGACACATCCACACAGGCACTGCTAGCTTTGTTAAAATAGACAATAAAGGCAATAAAAAATCAGATATTTTACAAGTGGAGATTGGGAGTATAAAGCTGCAACTCTTTCACCACAGATTTTTGTCAATAGCATCATCTGGTCCTGGGTCCAAGAAAAGCCAGACAAATAACATTCCAGCAATGAACTAAAACTCTGCAGTGTTTACATGAGCAGGAGTTCTTGTGAGTTAGTCATTGATGGCTACTTGTAACTGTACATCTCACAGGCATCAGGTACATTTGGTTATCAGTTTTCAAATACAAATTATTTAGTCTGAAATGGATACCAAATCTTCCTTCAAGGAGAGTCCCTCCCCTCTCTCATTCCTCCAGTTTCAGTTATTGATTCTTCAGCTCTTTTCCAAGCCATTTGCAGCCATGCTGGCTGTGGGGTGAACACCCATCCCACACTACAAAACAAAGCATGTATTTGGAATTATTTCTGTGTACCTGTGCCAGAGCAACCCACACGNAAAGATGTGTTCGGAGTAGCACGACAGGGAGTGTCCTGAGCAAAGGTGAAAGGAGCTGCACACCAGTTCCTGACACCATCAGGGTATCCTCACGTGGGCATTTAATCCATTTAGCTCCTGCCATCACAGTGATGCCAACTACACCTCTTGGTGCCAGCAATCTGGTCAGTGACTGCAAACCAGATGCTTAGAATAACTCAACAGAACAAAACATCTGTATAAAAGCAGCCCTTCCAGAAACAGGTTAAGACAAAAGAAAATGAATTTTTCTAAGATTTCTCCACTTATATTCTCTAGACCAATTCTTGTTCAGACACACCCACAGAAGCACCTTCACATCTACTTATTATTATGTATGCTTTTCCTGCTTTTCCCCATCAAACTGCTCATTAGTTTTCATTAACATATAGCAGCAGAAACAAAGCACATTTAAAGCAGAGAGTTAATTTGTCTTCCAAAAGTTGGCAATATAAAATGAAGCAACCTCTCCATGTACGTTAATCATTTGGCTCAGGGCATCATGCCACATGTTAACACAATATTCTTAATAAGGTGGTGCTTTAGCTACTGCAAGTGTATCTCAATCCACAGTAGAATAATTAGGGAAACAAATTAAGTACTCAAATTACCTTCTTTTCCCCCTCTATGATTCTACCACCACCTCCATCCCTCCCCATTTAGTTTTAGTTTTTGGTTGGGTTTCACTGGGGGGGAGGAGGGGAGGGGTGTTAAATTCAGTTAGTTTTTTTTATGGGGTATAATTTTGATCTGGTATTCAGCTGTATTTATAAACTGACAGGTTTTATTTGTTTATTTTTACGATTTAGGTAATTATATCAGCAGTCTGTTTTCCTTCAGTTTTCCAGTCAAACACCAGTGTTTGTAAGACTCAGAAATCTAACTGGGAAGAAATAAAAATCAATACAATATACAATGGTTCTCTGATGGACAGAAAGAGAACATGGGGATTTATATCACAAGAGCAAGGAGTGTTTTCATTTGCTTTTTCCAAGAACAGGTTTTCGAATGAGTAAGCTTCATTCAACTGCCTCCTGTGAAACTCCCCAGCCATCTTCTCTAATGCCCTGTAATCCACTTTGTGCAGAACACTTAGAATACCAGAATGGCAAACACAGAACCTTGCAAGGATAAAATAAACCCAAACAAAAAACACACACAAAAAAACCCCATACCATCAGCACCACCAAAAAAACCCAAACAACCCTGAGATATCAAAGTATTTTCCATCCAGATTTCCCCATGATAGCATCGAAAAAGCAGCACATATATTTTAGGATTATGTAATGATTTTAAGCAACAAAAACCTTTGGCAGATGGGAGTTTAAAAGTAACATGGACACACTCATAACTATTTATGCTCTATGGTATTTCATCAGCTGATGGAGTACTAAGGACAAGACTATTATTATGGCTGGAGAAATGTGCTTCCTTAATCATAATATATGCACAACTTCTAAATCAATCTAATTCTAACCCTCCACCTCTATTTCCTTTTAAACTTCCGTAAATGCCAGATGGAAGCAGAATGTTCTGATAGCTCAGGAAAAACACAACCCACAAACACTACTGGAATGCCAAAGGACACATCCACACAGGCACTGCTAGCTTTGTTAAAATAGACAATAAAGGCAATAAAAAATCAGATATTTTACAAGTGGAGATTGGGAGTATAAAGCTGCAACTCTTTCACCACAGATTTTTGTCAATAGCATCATCTGGTCCTGGGTCCAAGAAAAGCCAGACAAATAACATTCCAGCAATGAACTAAAACTCTGCAGTGTTTACATGAGCAGGAGTTCTTGTGAGTTAGTCATTGATGGCTACTTGTAACTGTACATCTCACAGGCATCAGGTACATTTGGTTATCAGTTTTCAAATACAAATTATTTAGTCTGAAATGGATACCAAATCTTCCTTCAAGGAGAGTCCCTCCCCTCTCTCATTCCTCCAGTTTCAGTTATTGATTCTTCAGCTCTTTTCCAAGCCATTTGCAGCCATGCTGGCTGTGGGGTGAACACCCATCCCACACTACAAAACAAAGCATGTATTTGGAATTATTTCTGTGTACCTGTGCCAGAGCAACCCACACGTACAAACTAAGCCCTGCCCTGCAGACCTCTACAGCCTCTGCTGTCCTCACTCTTCTGAAGTCATGCTGGCAACACCAAAGAGCAGCATCTGCCTTTCATTTCAGATGTCTGCTTCAGCAATAGGATAATGTCACCAACAAGAAGTCCCAGGTTTCTCCGGTGTTCTTTGACACTCATTAATAATTCATTCCTGAAATCGTATTTGGATGCCATCACAAATGATGTCACCTTCAGAAAGGAAAAAACAGAGTGACTTCCATTAGAGCTTTGCAAGAGCCCTCATTCTGCCTGTTCCCATGTCCCACCAGCTGTCAATCCCAATTGCCTGCCTCCTCCTTGCAGAGCTCTGCTGGATGTGAGGGATCAGACAGTGCCCTTGAGCTCACACCTTCTGCCTCTTGGAGATGGAGCTGCCTCCACCTTCTGGAGGATGCAAGGAAAAAAAGGTGACATTTGTGGCTTTGCAGCAAACAAAGCAAGCTGAGCCACCTACTCACTGCTGAACAGTTTGTTTAAAAAGCAATCCCCAATGATTAGGTCCTAAATAAATAAATAAAGCTGCAAACACCAGAAATTTCATCTCTTCCCGTCCTTGAACCACTTTCCAGTAACTTGGCAATCAGCAGCAGCTTTGTTCTGATTATAAGTTATTGAACGTGAATGTTTTGCATATCAATTTGCCTCTATTTTTAAATTTAAATACACTTTCCATGGTATATTCAGACAAGCAGACTCAAACATTTGCCATCAGCACTGATGATAAAAAATGGCTTTTAGAATAGCAGTCTCTGACACAGTTATTTTCAATTCAAAGAATATAAAAAGTATACTTTGCCATGAACTATACCAACTCCCTTATAATATTTCAGCTATTTCTAGCCTCTCTTATGTATACCATTAAATAAACCACTAAAAAAAAATATCCCATCATGACTATCTTACATTCAGTATGTCCAAGGGTAGATATTAATATCAGAAACTAAAATATTCTGTATCTCTAAACCACTCTTTTCAGTCCCTTGACAAGCTTGCAAGGCTCTGTTTATGGAAGACAAGATCCCACAACAAAATGAGACACAAATTCAAGTGTGCCCTGCAAAGTGCTATATCCACCACATCTCCAACAGAGTGAGCTCTGCCTGTCTTTACAGGTCAGATTTCTTTGGTTCCAACTTCAAGGATAGAATTTTCAACTGCTTTATCTCTACATTTCCATAAGCTTTGTATGACAATGAGATTTGCATTCACTTGAACCCAGCTACACCAAATAGTTCATCCGTGGCCATTACAGAATGTCTTCATTTGCACTTTATGGGCACTGCAACTGCCAATTTTCTCTTTCTGGGGTATTCTGATGCTCATCACTAACATAAAATCTACATTCTTTTGAAGCAGAAGTATTTTTATGATGAAAAGCATTTATGAGAAGCTAAGAAAAAAGACATAGTACAAGTAAAAAGTAAGCAAATCACTAAAGCAGACTCTTTTGTGCACTCTCCCATTAGTGCCACTTTTAATGAAGAGTGAGATTAGCTACAGGAGCTGGATCACATTCATTCTAAGTGTATTTAGTGATTTTATTTTTTTTTTTAATTCTAAATAATGAACCAGTTTCCATTACCATTGATTTATACAAGTAAAAAGCTTTTCAAATTCACAGAATTAATTGAAAACAGACAGCAGCTTCATACAGGTGAGTGAATAAATCTTCAGAGAAGTTCTTAGGGATGAAGTAAGAGTAGCTTAGCTCCCTAAACTTGACTGCAATCCTGAAATTCACAGGAATTGTTAAAATGATAGATGTAGATTTGATCACTGGCTCCCCCTGCTCCATGGACTTCCTGGGAACCACAGAAAGTCTCTGTATTCCTGGGTATTGTGGCAACCCCAAACTTCAAACCCCAAAAGATGCTAAACTTCAGTCTAGAGGAGCTTGTAACAGGTCCCAAAGAGCCACCTCTATGCTGGCAAGAAAGGGTTTGGAACAGTGGCCCAAGGTCACCAATGGAGCCCCATCTCCCTGCAATGTGCAGCAGGAACCTTCTGCAAGGGATGGGCTGTGGCAAGAACTTTGTTCTGTCCCCCAGACGACTTCTCCTTTTATTTGCACCTACATAAAAGTGACTTGGATGACTCCAGAAATGTTGTGAGAGATTGTTTTAGATAAGGAGGGGAGAAATTGAGCTTTTTGTGTTGGGACAAAGTCCTGACANAGCCCTGCCCTGCAGACCTCTACAGCCTCTGCTGTCCTCACTCTTCTGAAGTCATGCTGGCAACACCAAAGAGCAGCATCTGCCTTTCATTTCAGCTGTCTGCTTCAGCAATAGGATAATGTCACCAACAAGAAGTCCCAGGTTTCTCCGGTGTTCTTTGACACTCATTAATAATTCATTCCTGAAATCGTATTTGGATGCCATCACAAATGATGTCACCTTCAGAAAGGAAAAAACAGAGTGACTTCCATTAGAGCTTTGCAAGAGCCCTCATTCTGCCTGTTCCCATGTCCCACCAGCTGTCAATCCCAATTGCCTGCCTCCTCCTTGCAGAGCTCTGCTGGATGTGAGGGATCAGACAGTGCCCTTGAGCTCACACCTTCTGCCTCTTGGAGATGGAGCTGCCTCCACCTTCTGGAGGATGCAAGGAAAAAAAGGTGACATTTGTGGCTTTGCAGCAAACAAAGCAAGCTGAGCCACCTACTCACTGCTGAACAGTTTGTTTAAAAAGCAATCCCCAATGATTAGGTCCTAAATAAATAAATAAAGCTGCAAACACCAGAAATTTCATCTCTTCCCGTCCTTGAACCACTTTCCAGTAACTTGGCAATCAGCAGCAGCTTTGTTCTGATTATAAGTTATTGAACGTGAATGTTTTGCATATCAATTTGCCTCTATTTTTAAATTTAAATACACTTTCCATGGTATATTCAGACAAGCAGACTCAAACATTTGCCATCAGCACTGATGATAAAAAATGGCTTTTAGAATAGCAGTCTCTGACACAGTTATTTTCAATTCAAAGAATATAAAAAGTATACTTTGCCATGAACTATACCAACTCCCTTATAATATTTCAGCTATTTCTAGCCTCTCTTATGTATACCATTAAATAAACCACTAAAAAAAAATATCCCATCATGACTATCTTACATTCAGTATGTCCAAGGGTAGATATTAATATCAGAAACTAAAATATTCTGTATCTCTAAACCACTCTTTTCAGTCCCTTGACAAGCTTGCAAGGCTCTGTTTATGGAAGACAAGATCCCACAACAAAATGAGACACAAATTCAAGTGTGCCCTGCAAAGTGCTATATCCACCACATCTCCAACAGAGTGAGCTCTGCCTGTCTTTACAGGTCAGATTTCTTTGGTTCCAACTTCAAGGATAGAATTTTCAACTGCTTTATCTCTACATTTCCATAAGCTTTGTATGACAATGAGATTTGCATTCACTTGAACCCAGCTACACCAAATAGTTCATCCGTGGCCATTACAGAATGTCTTCATTTGCACTTTATGGGCACTGCAACTGCCAATTTTCTCTTTCTGGGGTATTCTGATGCTCATCACTAACATAAAATCTACATTCTTTTGAAGCAGAAGTATTTTTATGATGAAAAGCATTTATGAGAAGCTAAGAAAAAAGACATAGTACAAAGCTTATGNTGTGGCAACCCCAAACTTCAAACCCCAAAAGATGCTAAACTTCAGTCTAGAGGAGCTTGTAACAGGTCCCAAAGAGCCACCTCTATGCTGGCAAGAAAGGGTTTGGAACAGTGGCCCAAGGTCACCAATGGAGCCCCATCTCCCTGCAATGTGCAGCAGGAACCTTCTGCAAGGGATGGGCTGTGGCAAGAACTTTGTTCTGTCCCCCAGACGACTTCTCCTTTTATTTGCACCTACATAAAAGTGACTTGGATGACTCCAGAAATGTTGTGAGAGATTGTTTTAGATAAGGAGGGGAGAAATTGAGCTTTTTGTGTTGGGACAAAGTCCTGACACTAAGCTCCTCTGTGCAGGGCTGATCCCTCAACACATGATAGAACAGCCACTGATTTAAAAAAAAAGAAAATTAAAGTGTGCAGAAAGAGCTGGTGATTTTAGGGGATAATCTCTCTTGATTCTACTGGCTGGAATGAAGGAGCTACCACAAGAAACTTCATTCACAGAGGACCTCTTAGTAATATATTGCAGCAACGGAAGTGCCCCCAGCTCTTGACAGCCTTGTACTGGAACAGACCTGCCAGCACAGCCTTGGAACTCACCTGCCAGATCAGACTGGCTACAGACAGCCCCTTCTTATAAGACTTTCAATTAATCACTTGTAATACAGGGCAGATGTAGCAGCTGCAGCTCTGCAGAATTTCAGACCAGACTTTGGGTATAGAGAATTAGTTACATGTCATAATGACATTATTTCCAGATGTCTGAAAGAGATCTGAAGAAAACCAGCATGTGGTGAGGGACCCAAAATACCAGGTACCTTTAAATATGCAGTAAGAAATACATGGAGTTTCAGAAATGGAAGGGTTCCTTGCAAAGCTCCAGCAACTAAACACACAAGATTTTCAAGAGAATATTTTTAGCATCAAGTTGTTCTACACATTCCCCCACTTGAGAGGCAAAGACACAGTCTCCTCCTTCATAAATTAGGTTAGGGAATGATATAATGTATGGATCCAAATCCTAACAAAGAACCATTCCCTAGTTTACAACACACAGAGGAATTGGTGCCAAATGATCCTTTAGAAGTCCCCAGTGCTGGATGCATTCACCTGAACAGAGACAGAACATCACAAAGGTCTCTCTGCTTTCCAAAAGCAAATATTTAGCATGCCATGAGTGTTTTCTTCCCCCTGCCTGCAACAGAGCCATCTTGCTGCTGGAATCCTGATCTGAGAGGTGGTTCTGAATCACAGCAGGGCACTGGTGCTGTGCTGCAGCTGCCACTCAGGTAAGACACAGCTCATAAGGTCTTAAGCTGGATCCTAGTCGTGCTTGTATTACAAGCCCTGAGCTCCTGAACAAAGTTATTTTCATTTCAAAGAAACCTCTATAACTGCCAATGAAGATGATTTTGACATATATCCTGAAGGATCTGGGCTGTGTTGTGTTCGTGCACAACCACTGGCATTTCATAATAGGAAAGAAACATACATCTCTATAATATTATTGCCTGAAACACATGGTGTGAGACTGGAATACAAAAGGACAAGGACAAAAAAAAAAGCCCTTCCACTTCAATTATTTGCAAAACCAAGACAACCACCTCCTGACACAAATACCCAGGCAACATAACAGCCAGACTTGGTGCTCCTCTGTCACACAGGAGTGTTCAGGAATATGAACATCCCACTTGTCCAACACAACTGAGGCCAAAATATGTCCTGAAACTGAACAGGAAAACATAAAACCCCCAGAGAAGTCTAATTAGAAGGTAACAAGCACAATTGTCCTGGAATTGATTTATGGACTGATCCAAAGTACTGAAAGAGCAGCTAAGGCAAGTTTCCTATGGAATGGAATCTATTAAATGACTGATATGGAGCCTTTGATCCTTCCATGCCTACATGGTGCTAATAGGAACTGGTTCCATGTGCTAAGTCCAAGGGGAGCCACCTGCTGACAGGAGGTGAAAGCTTAATAAATACCAGTGTAACACGTCCCAGTTGTACTGTTTGATCTGAAATGGCTTAGAAGTGCAGCATTACACTGATGGACATTCTATGGACAGGATTAGAGAGGACTTTGCCACCAATGGGACTGCTCAAGAGTCACAGGTAGTACCATATGCAGCTTCTATATTGTGGATAGTTTATAATAAATGATCTAAACTAAATCTAAGCAAGCTTTATCCTTTTATTCATCTTCTTTCCGAGCTGCTTCTGTGTGGCTTTTGCTGGAGAGGTTTGAAAAGTTCTCCTAGGTTCTCCCAATTTGAGTTTTAAGCAAATAACCAGCTGACACATTTTAAGAGGTGACCTAATTTAAGATCCCCTGTGAACCATTAATTAATTCATCATGTTGATTTATTCCATCCATTGCCTCCTTTGTCTATTCCCATTACTTCCTAAGAAAATTAAAAATTCTTTTAATTATTAAAGACTAAAGAAGACCTGTGAAGTCTTAAATTTATTAAACTATTTTTCATGGATTACAAATACACCATACACAAGTGGCTCCTCTAGATTAGTTCCAATAGGAAGAGAATTCCTGCCCCCAGTGCTCTAGAATAACCCTCTCAGATACTGAGTGTTTTCCAGTGGACATGGAATGTTTTAAACAAGGTTCATTGTGTTGCAAAACAAAATCTGTATTTCTGACTGTCTACCCATGATACATTACCAACACTTCAAGGAAACAACTTTAGAGGCAAGCTGTATTTTTAAAACAGACTTATCTGCTGTTGCTTATGCTTCAAAACTCAGCATGGTCCAAATTTCACTCATTTGGACAGCAAGTGCAGCTGGAAGGGTCTCTCAGTGGAAGTGCAAGTGTGTCTAGCATTCTCCAAGCTGCTCAACACAAGCTCCCCCCAAGTGCAGGATTTAATCCATCTATTATGTTAGCTGCTTCCCTAAAGGTTCCCTAAAGGCAAGAGAAAAGTAGAAAACCAGGGCTGAGGTCTTTTCCTACAACCCCCAGTTGAGATATCCCCATTAGAGATACTTTTCCACAGAGAGATGCTATGGAAAGCACTGCATTTACATTAAAAGGTAAAAAATTAAATGTAGACATTATGTGAATCAAATGCAACTCTATTTTAATGCTTTGCCTCAAATTATTCAGTGTTTCTCAACCTCTGTTCTCCCCCCTCCTCGATATTTACCTCTTACTGTTCAGAAAAGCTTAATTTCAGAAATGAGTGAATTCTAAAGTCTCAGAATCAGAGAAGAAAATGCAAGAAAATTCAGTTTCCTAGTTGTAAATCATTAGATTTATAGGACATTTAGGAAGAAAGGGCAGTAAAGGATAAGAAGTTAGAGATGCTGTGCCAGGTCAGCACTCACAAGCCTTTGGAGGATGCCCCCATTCATCTGCCTTGACACAATAACATATTTGGCCTCAAAGTACCCAGGTTCCAGTCTCTGCTGTCCTGAGTGGGAGTGTCTCACTAACCTAATGTAGCTGGTTCTATCTTTCTCAGTTCCTCTATGCAGATAAGCTACACAAAAAAGACAAAGTCTGAGTTTTTTCAACTTATTTTTGTACCCAGTTGTAAGAATTCAAACCCCAAGATGAATGAGATGTAACCTTGACACAGCAGCTATACTATACAGCTACCATTGCTCAGGAAATTGCTTTTTTTGCTTGTTCAACAGCATTTCTTGCCATATGGTGTATATATAACAACACCTGAGAGGAATTGCAAAGAAGGGTGATATGTCATCCTTTTTTTTTTCCAACCAGAATGTTCCATATATTATCTAATGGCCACCACTCACTACTCAGCCTGGCTCTCCTCTGCTGCTTCAAACTGATATTCAGGCATTTTTATTACAGAAGCCACAGAAGATCCAAAATCTGTATAGTAAGTATATATACAAGTACCATTATAAACAGAAAGCTCCAAGTATCATGAAAAGAGGCAGTTTCTATTAAATGGTTTTGGTTTTCAGAAGAAGCTGGGCAATTAGCTACTATTTATTCCAAGAGGTTATTATAATACAAAGTTCACACAAGGAAGTTAAGTCTGGGGCATCTACACAACTTCAGTTGCCAAAGTTCTCCCCAGAAACCTTTCTGTTGGTGTGGATTTTAAAATCAGAGACACTGATCACCACTTAAAATCAGAGACAAGAAACACAAGGACACTTGCAGCTTCATTCTATCTCCTCTAAAAAAAAAAGGCTGCTAATTCAGTGCAGTTTTATACTTCATTTCTTGCCAGATGCTGGGCTGGAGGGCCAGCACACTCCTGAAGATATCCAGTGCCATTTCCAGAGGTCCCACTGACAACACTCGTGTGTGACTTCTGAAGAGAAGATAATGCAGAGGTTTTGTGCTTTGGACCCTTTGGTCCTCCCTGAAGTTTGGATTCTCTGGAATCCTTTACCAGCTTTCAACAAGGCTGGAAATAAATATATTTGTGTTCCATTTTTTCCTTTCCAAAATTATCCAGAGATGCTGCAAAGCCTGACAGCTGCTAACAACAAATAAGGTATTTGTTGTTATACACAGCTGACTGGGGCTTTGGGTTCAGATTTGGCCACCTCCTGGGTTTCTGGTTGTATTAGGCAAGGGAAGTCAAGCAGAATAAACACTTAGGTGACTCAAAGCAGTTCCAAGTTTCTAGATGATCAAATTGTGTCTGCTCCAGAGCAAGTCTAATGATTTGCAGGGCTACACTTGTGGTTTTTCATTGTCTTACCCTGATGCTCATTTTAATAACTTCACAATTATCCCCTTGTGTCTCAGGGAAAAGGAATAAAGCTCTCTTGTCTCACTCAGTTATTGTTTAAATTAGAGCTGCAGTAAATCTCTGTAGCACGCAAAAGTATCTCTGGTTTGTATTTTATTAAGCATATTAAAAATGAAAATATCGAGATCTGTTCCAAGATTTGATCTGGAACATCTTCAACATTCTGTTCTTTGGTGGATTTAGTCCTAGAGCTTTCCAATGTCTTTAGGTTTGTTTTCCCCCCTGTGTGCCATGCTGGAATGCTGCCATCCTTGCCAGGGTGGGGGTTTTCAGCTGGGCTTTTGCTGGCAAAATGGAGAGATACAAATGTGCAAAAACCAAACAAACCCTTTTTATTCCAAACTGCCCAAAAGAAGTTATAAAAATCCTCTCTCTAAATGTAAACCAGTAGCCATGGGAATAGATACCAGAAGAGCTGACCTTCGTTGGCTCCAAGACCATTCTCCAAGTAGTTACAGGATGCCCCTTATCACCCTTGGCCTTTGCCAGGCTGAGACACCAACCTCTCCTCGGAGACCATGAGTACCAGCCATAGAGCTCTCCACACAACCCACTCCACTTTTCTCCTAACCTGCATTCTGAGGGCCTCAGCAGTACTCAGTAGGAGTACAATAAATTCCCTTGGGCTTATTTTTCTCCTATTATTATTATTTTATGTATGTTTTCTTTGATCACTTATGACACAAGCTGTGTTAAGACCAAGCAAGTTCAGGAGTGTGTTGTTCAGTCACAAAAGTCCGTGATGACTTCACTACCCAATGACACAGAAAAGAGGCAACATTTCAATCCCAGTAGTGAATATTTTCCACTTCAGCCAGAGCACGGCAGCAACTAAGGAATAAGAAGTTACATTTAGCCTGAGAAAGCCTCAGCATGTACATCTACAGCAGAAACAAAACAGAATAAAAGCCATTTCTTCTTCATTCTGCACAGCACTCTGTAGTATGACACTATCTGATTAACCAGGAAAAGCTGCATCTGTGAATGGGAAATGCAGAAGGCAGTACAAATATAAACCATGCTGAATATACTACAGCTCTTTTGAACTTGGAGAGATCTCATGTTGAATTTGATTATGTCCCATGCTTAGCCATAGGCTGAAAAAAGCCTGAAAGAGATTAGTTTTGTATAAGATCCAATTACAAAGTCTTTTAAGATTCCTCCTGTCGCATTCCAAAGTGTAAGAGCAAACTAAATAAATATATTTGATGTTCATGGGATATTTAAATGTTATTTTCTTCTAAAATTGTTTTGCTTCTCAAAAAAATAAACTGCAGTAAGGGATGATTTTGCATACAGCTATAAAGAGGAGGAGGAGACAAAATGAGCAGACAATCCAGCAAGTGATTACAAAAGCTTTACCTATTGCAGGTTATATATATATAAATATATACATATATANTTGTGCTTTGGACCCTTTGGTCCTCCCTGAAGTTTGGATTCTCTGGAATCCTTTACCAGCTTTCAACAAGGCTGGAAATAAATATATTTGTGTTCCATTTTTTCCTTTCCAAAATTATCCAGAGATGCTGCAAAGCCTGACAGCTGCTAACAACAAATAAGGTATTTGTTGTTATACACAGCTGACTGGGGCTTTGGGTTCAGATTTGGCCACCTCCTGGGTTTCTGGTTGTATTAGGCAAGGGAAGTCAAGCAGAATAAACACTTAGGTGACTCAAAGCAGTTCCAAGTTTCTAGATGATCAAATTGTGTCTGCTCCAGAGCAAGTCTAATGATTTGCAGGGCTACACTTGTGGTTTTTCATTGTCTTACCCTGATGCTCATTTTAATAACTTCACAATTATCCCCTTGTGTCTCAGGGAAAAGGAATAAAGCTCTCTTGTCTCACTCAGTTATTGTTTAAATTAGAGCTGCAGTAAATCTCTGTAGCACGCAAAAGTATCTCTGGTTTGTATTTTATTAAGCATATTAAAAATGAAAATATCGAGATCTGTTCCAAGATTTGATCTGGAACATCTTCAACATTCTGTTCTTTGGTGGATTTAGTCCTAGAGCTTTCCAATGTCTTTAGGTTTGTTTTCCCCCCTGTGTGCCATGCTGGAATGCTGCCATCCTTGCCAGGGTGGGGGTTTTCAGCTGGGCTTTTGCTGGCAAAATGGAGAGATACAAATGTGCAAAAACCAAACAAACCCTTTTTATTCCAAACTGCCCAAAAGAAGTTATAAAAATCCTCTCTCTAAATGTAAACCAGTAGCCATGGGAATAGATACCAGAAGAGCTGACCTTCGTTGGCTCCAAGACCATTCTCCAAGTAGTTACAGGATGCCCCTTATCACCCTTGGCCTTTGCCAGGCTGAGACACCAACCTCTCCTCGGAGACCATGAGTACCAGCCATAGAGCTCTCCACACAACCCACTCCACTTTTCTCCTAACCTGCATTCTGAGGGCCTCAGCAGTACTCAGTAGGAGTACAATAAATTCCCTTGGGCTTATTTTTCTCCTATTATTATTATTTTATGTATGTTTTCTTTGATCACTTATGACACAAGCTGTGTTAAGACCAAGCAAGTTCAGGAGTGTGTTGTTCAGTCACAAAAGTCCGTGATGACTTCACTACCCAATGACACAGAAAAGAGGCAACATTTCAATCCCAGTAGTGAATATTTTCCACTTCAGCCAGAGCACGGCAGCAACTAAGGAATAAGAAGTTACATTTAGCCTGAGAAAGCCTCAGCATGTACATCTACAGCAGAAACAAAACAGAATAAAAGCCATTTCTTCTTCATTCTGCACAGCACTCTGTAGTATGACACTATCTGATTAACCAGGAAAAGCTGCATCTGTGAATGGGAAATGCAGAAGGCAGTACAAATATAAACCATGCTGAATATACTACAGCTCTTTTGAACTTGGAGAGATCTCATGTTGAATTTGATTATGTCCCATGCTTAGCCATAGGCTGAAAAAAGCCTGAAAGAGATTAGTTTTGTATAAGATCCAATTACAAAGTCTTTTAAGATTCCTCCTGTCGCATTCCAAAGTGTAAGAGCAAACTAAATAAATATATTTGATGTTCATGGGATATTTAAATGTTATTTTCTTCTAAAATTGTTTTGCTTCTCAAAAAAATAAACTGCAGTAAGGGATGATTTTGCATACAGCTATAAAGAGGAGGAGGAGACAAAATGAGCAGACAATCCAGCAAGTGATTACAAAAGCTTTACCTATTGCAGGTTATATATATATAAATATATACATATATACATATATATATATATATATATAAAAATGATCTGTTATGCATGGCATCTTTCTCAAACTTAAAACCAGATAAACTTTTAATCATATATCACCATTGTAATTAGAATTCAGCCATGCTGAAAAGAGTAAAAAGCTTATACTGCAGCATTCCCATGGTGAGGATCTTATCTGGGTCAGGACAACAGTGCTTGGAGTTGTGGAGATTCCCCTTCTTTTAGGATTGTCTCCAGCACTGCTTTTATTGCTTTGATTTTGCAAGAGCAGCTCGTACTCATCAAGTTTCTACTCCTCCCAAATATGCTGTGAAGGTCATGCAAAGATGTGGGGACAGTTTCTGTGATCCCAGGAGGAGGTCCAGCATCCCTTCCTACATGGGAAAAGAGCTGCTCAAAGACTTTTCCCTTCACAGGGATCATTTTGAAGAGTTTGGCAGCATGAAATACCCACTGTCACAGCTGGAGGCTGAAGAGGCCATTGGCACAATACACTGATTTTCACATATTCACTTCTTGGGGAGATTTTTGCATTTCTTTGTCAGCTCCTCAAAGTCTGGACCAATTGACTGTCAGAAAATATGACTGATCTGAAAAGTTTCTTGAAGCACAGGTACCTCCAGGACACACTGCAGGTGGAAAACACACTAACATCTTCATAAATATTTCTATTGTACCTTTTTTTTACCACTCGAATCTTCAAAAGCAAAGCAAAGTTGTTTTGTTAGCAGTTAAGAAGTGTTTGTTGATATATTTTTTAAATAAAATAGTATTCTTAGCAGATTAGATATATTCAATCACTAATAACAATAGTTTTATAGGTGAGATTAAAAGTCTTATTTCTGCAGAATATAGGCAACAATTCTGAATGCCTAATAATGCCATATACTTTTTGAGTAAAAAAAACCTATCATCCTCAAATGAACTAATGCAACAAAAAAATATCTGTCTTAGAGCATCTGGGAGAAAAAGACTGATTTGTTCAAAATACTTAAAATTGCTAAAAATTATTAATGGAATTCCAGAAAGGGCCAGATTTGCAGGGTTAGAACCAAGCTTTGAACTGACTGAAAACTACAACTTTTTATTGATCCTAATCCCAATTTCCTCCTTGCTTTAGTGAATGCAGCCCAGTTCCAGCATTCCTGCCAGAAATCACAGCCCTGACATAGAAAACTCCAGAGGGCCAAGGTTTTATCCAGTGGCAAAACAAAGCTTTTTAGCCCTAAATAGTCACATGGCATGTGTAGAATACACAGTGCAGAGCATGAAAAGAAAGGGGGAGCAAACAGAGGTTGAATTCAGTAAAATTATCCTGTGTGATGCACTTGCTGCCCTTTGGTAAATAATTGCCACAGGTGCCGTGGAAAAAAATATGGAGATTTTCTAGGGGTTACTAAATAATGAGATGTAAGAAGATAAATAAGGCAGAATAGAATAAAGAAGCTGTGTTGCCACAGTCAAAATCAGAGTTGCTCTGAAAGCCAGAGCCTCAGACAGAAAGTAATTACAAGATGTTCAGAAGCTGAAGCCCACTTTTAGAGAACTCAGGTAAAACTAAAGAGTCACCTCTAACTCCTGCCTTCTCACAGGGAGCAGACAGCAAAGAAACCACCCCAAAAGCTGTCAGGATTTCTCCCTCCTCTTTTAGGACTGCAGCACATCCCACACGAGTGTTTCCTCCAGCAGCACCTCCAAAGCCTCAGCTCTGGCTACATCAAACCCCTTGAGTCCCCCCAACTTCAAACCCACGTGAACCTTCCTTCCCTTCCAACAGGGAGTGATCTCCAGAAGGCAGGCAGGCAATGCAGGGGCAGTGACAAAGTCAGGCAAGAAATAGAATTATGGAAGTAAAATCATGCCATTTGTCCTCAGCATAACAGAGGAACAAAATACAGAAAACTTCAGGGTTGGCTTTTTGCTCCACACCCCTGCAGATTACATCTACTGCATTTAAAACTGTGCTCATAAATGATGAGGCAGAGGGAAACATTTCCATAAAGAAATGCAATATTTAATTTCAAATAATAGAGTAATCTAAGTATTCAACTCTGTGTCTCAGACAATACCAAGTTGTAAATGTAAGGACATGATTTTGGGGCAAAATGCTGACAGGTTCAAAACCTGGGCACTGCATCTGGAAGACTGATGTGTGAAGAAAATGGGACTGTGGTGTTGACAGTGCAGACAGAGCTGGGGCAGAGTGTGTATGGAGGGGGTTTTACACCTGCCCTGCTGCCCTGTGTCCTTCCAGAGCTGCTCCCACTGGATGCTGCTTCCCATGCACAGAACAGCCACCACCTGAGGCTGCCAGCACAGAACTGAAAAGATTCTGCATCTCTAAGGGGTTTAGCCTTCTGCCTCATTATGGGAGAATGTTGCTGAGTCTTTGAAGAACTAACTGCAATTTAACAAGTAATTTTACAGTATAATAATGTAACACTGGTGCTGTATCATAATGAAAAATCTCTATCCATCTTCCTGTTCCAAACAATTAAAAGATCTAAAGCAGCATTTCCTTTGTCTGAATGTCACTGGTGTCAAGGTCAAAACTCCTTCTCCTTTTAGTGGGCTCACGAGGAATAAAATAAGGAGATATTCCTTCATGTTTTCTGCTTCATTATTAGGAGTATAAACAAAATGTTTTAGAAGATGCTGCATAAGCTTCTATAGGAATTCTGCATATATTTCTGTAGTTCTAGCTGTACATTCTGTAAACAAGTTCATTGCTAACCTAAAGTTCAATTATTTGATGCGACTTGTGACAAAAATATTCTTGCAAATAAAAGAAATATTTCTCTTCATCTTTCCTTAGGCTTATAATAGATTTGTGTCCAAGCACAAGCTTCCACAGGACTGCAGAAATGCTTTTGAAGAGCAGAAAAGCTCAGTCTACAGCAATCAGAAGTAATTAGCAGAGCAGCTATGGACCTCAACCTGAAGATTAAAGCAGGCAGTCTTTAAAATTAGGGTACATCCTGACTTGGCTGAAATAATATTCACAGAAGTGCATGCACATCCTCAGCTGAATAATATCACACCAATCTGTGCTCATCAAGACAAACTGGAGTTTACAGTAGCAGAGAACTTTGTGCTTCTCTTGATTTCTATTCAAGCTAAAGCATCATTGCCTCCAAAAACGTATACACCCATTTCCCTTTTTCCCAGGAGATGTGATTAGATCTACAGTTTTCCCAGGAATAAAAGCCTATAGCTGAATTTCAGCTATCAATCTACCCTGCCTGTAACATAAAAGATAAACAGATTGAGCCTACTTTGCAGAATCACTTGAAATGAGCTGTATTCTTCTGCTAAGCAAATATTTATGGAATTTGAAGACTCAAAGTTTATGGTCAACTCTACAGAGCTGGTAACTCACAGGAGTTCAGCTACTCTGCGGTGACAGAAATAGTGAAATATAAAATATTTGATCAGCATAGGAATTCTACATTTTACAGTTAATGTTTTTCCAGCACAGCAATTCGTTTTGCAGATGAAAAAAAATCTTATTGGTCTGGCAAAAGTTAAATAAAATACAGTATTAAGTATTTAAAATATGAGTTCCTAAGACCTTAATTTGTATTAATGCCCCCTTCTTAAAGTTTTTGATAGAATTCCATTCATAATGAAATGTTCAGAGGTAATTATTTCTCTTTCTTCTGTGTGAATTATGAGAATTATTTATATACTCAATCTTAATATCATAGCTTCATTGCCTAATAGGAAAAATCCACAGGATATGAATCATTCTGAGAAAGAATTAAAATCTTTTTTTTTTTTTCCAAAAAAAACAGAAGAAAAGATGAAAAGATTTCTAATGACATAAAACCCACACTGCTGCAGGCTCTGCCTGCAAATCAGAGCTCTGTGCAACTCAAAGCCACTGCTTCACACTTCCAGAATCCTTGCCTGGAAAGCTATAAACCTCAATGCTATAATGATTAGTTAATGAAATAGTGGAGTGATAATGAGGCTGTAAGAAATGTAAGTTAAATTATTAATTCCAACAGGTAAAGAATCAGTAATGGAAGGAGGAAGTTACACGGCCCTTTTTGTAGCAGGATGGTGGAAGGATTGAAAGCTCAGAGCAGCTGAGCACTGGAACTCCTGCCATTTCCAACACCTTCCTCTGACAGTTGTTCTCTCTCCTAAAATCATGGGGATGCACAAAGCCCATTACAAACTGCACAGAAGCTGTTGCAGCCATAAACATTTCTCCTGACATTTATTGCAGCGAGTAGCTCGAGGATGTTGATACATATTGATAACAGGCTGCTCTGTGACATTTGGGAAGTTGATGCCTAATTCACTTGCAAAATATGCAAAGATACGTTGGGTTTTTTTTCTGCCATACCTTCAAGTCATTAAGTCATTGCAATATCCACCTGTATTTTTAATGGGTTTGTCCCTGGTTCACAGATACTCTTCCATGTGTGCTGGACAGGCTCAGCCCCCAAGGGACAGTTTCTCTACCAAGAACAAAGGTAGGTTCTCAGGAACACTCAAGTGAAGCCTAATTGGAGCAAGAATTTGTTCACAAATAGCTTATATCACAGCCAAAAATAAATTTATCAATAATAAATATACAAAATCCCTTGGGAGATGAGTCTTCACTACATTGCCTATATATGTGTGTGTGTATATATAT
>VYZU01050075.1:56492-105089 GCA_013401355.1 Ceyx cyanopectus
TTTTATATTTTTATATATATATAAAAATATATATTAAAAAATATATATTTTTATATATATATTTATATGCTATCCTCTTCCTAGCACAGAACAACTCCATGATCATTCCTAGGTACAGGCTCTAAAGCATCCTTCTGAGCCCTCCAAACACAGCTGGGAACTTAAAAAAAAAGATAATATCTTAGTATTACAACATTTTTAATACTGCAGCTGAGACTCAACATTGCTCCACTTTGCCCCAGTGCACTGTCTGGGATATTCTCCATTAAGAAGTTTGGTTTTCTGTATTTGGGAACACTTAAAACCTCTGGACACAAGTTCTGTTCTACTCTGAGCCTTGGAAAATTTTGGGTACTCATCTTGTTGTAACAGCTCTGCAGCAAACACTGAAATCCTGGGTCTGTTCACCACAGGAGTGATCTCGTGGTAAGATCAACACATTAACATTTGCAAGTTTTAAACACTAATGTCATGACACGTCCTGAGCACACTTGACAAAGTATTGCAGCTAGAAACATATTTTCTTGCTTCTCAACTTTCAAACGAGTGGACTGAACAAAAGTCTGTTTCTTTTAAATAGCATTAAAATACCGAGGGCAAGATTTTATCTGTCACACAAGAAAATGCTGCATTTACAATGGTCTCATTGTGCTAATCTAGGCATTGGTTTATTATCTACAACTCCTTTAGGAAATGTCACAAACCCACAGGATGTCCTTGAGCTTTAAATTTTGCATTTAGATCTTTGATTTAACAGATAAAAGACATAAACCTACATTTGCCCAGACAATTCCCAAGTGACTAGATGGCTGTAAATGCCCAGAAATAAGTTCCTCGAGTCAGCAGATTGTATAAATTAGCAACAAGACTTTTCATTTCAAAGGGGCTTTCTTTGGCATAAAGACAAAAACATTTGCTCTCCAAATAATCACTGGGGTTCCAGAAACCCACATGTTCAGAACATGTGTCATCCATTCATTAAACACCAACTTAATGCCCCCCAAATGATCTTTGGAGAGGCAACTGCAGTAGAGCTCTCAAGATGCAGACACTGCAAATACATTTTTAAAACACATAGTCCTGAAGTAATGAAAATCTGAAATTAGAAACGACAGCTTTTCATTACAAGATGAAAAAAAATTAATATCAGATTATTTGCAGCAGCTGAATATTAAAGCAGTGTTTTCCTATCTGCTTTTACATGCCATGTAATTCTGGCATGCCACTAACTCAGGGAGAAGAGTTTGTGCCCCAGCCCTTCCAGAGAATCACTTCTTGACCAAATACATGTGTACAGAGTACTTTCTTAAAATAAATATATTAGCAACACTGCAAAAGCTTCCTCTGGGCTGAAGGCCAGCTAGAATACTGCCTGGAATCAAAGGGAAGACATCCTTTCTGTGCACAAACCACTCAGCTCCATCAAATATGCATTAATTAGGACCTTTTAGTACTGAGGTCCACTGGGAGCCATCAAAAGCCTTTGCTACTTACAATCCAAAAGAAAAATACAGTAAACCAGCATAGGTGTGAAGAAAGGGAGATGGAAACAGAGCAGCCTGCCCCGAATGAATTAGCCCGAGATTCAGAAAGCCAAGTTGCAATTTAGGATAACACTGAGAGGAAAAGTGCTGCTTTGAACCCTAATTCTCCAGTTCTTAGAGCTCTGGTAGGCCTTAGGAATTATAAATAGGTCAGACTAGAATATTTTACTAAGTTAAATATAGATAAGAATTAGGTGTTTGTTTCACTTGATGGTTTTAGTCCTGTCACAGCCGTCCTGACCCTGCAAAGCCTCTGTGACAAAGGCAGCCTGGAGCTGGGGACTTGGGGACCGGGTTAAACAACGACAACAAAACCCCTCCACCTGTATTGTTCCCAGAGAGAAAGCAGCACAAAAGAGAGCAGAACTACAAGTTCCTGTGCTAGAGGTAAACACCGGGTGCAGCAAATCGGCAGGGCTTTCAAAGCAGCAATTTCCAGGCGGCAGAAGGACATCATCGTGTTCTTTCAGATACAAGTGTTGAGAAAAAGGCTTTTCTTCCAGAGCAGAGAAATGCTTTGTTGGAGAGGCTGGGGAGTCCTCCCCTCAGCCACAAGCCACCAGTGCTCTGGGGGGACTGCTGCTGCTCAAGGAACTGCAGCACAGCCAGAGCCCTCCTGCTCCTTCCCCAACTGCTTTCTCTTCTCCCAAGCACAGAGAAAGGAAGCAAGTCAGAAAAGCTATTTATGTGCACAAGATGAAATTCTTTCTTTCAAGAAAGCCTCCCCTTTAGTGCAGAATTTCTATTCAAAATACATCCTTGAAAGTTTTCCCCCTCTTCTATCCTTAACTGATTCTGTTTTATTTACATCTGATCCAAATACCACTGTGGCTATCTGAATATTCCCAGTGTCACTAAGTATTTAGCCATTCTTGAGGTCTGACTGAAGCTATTAAAAATCCAAGTGTTCTAGATAATTTCTACTAGTATATTCCCTGACTCAGGAGTAACCAACTCTCACATGCTTTCAATAAATCACATAATAACCAAAATCTAATCTTCTTTTCCACTATAGCTGCAGTGAATTTTGAGTAGGTTGAACTCAAACATGACTTTTTTGTTGTTGTTTTAAAGGAACTTCCCCATGTTGAGACTCATTAAACAAAAGACAACCTTCCACACTGTAGTTTATTTAATCTGCAGTGAAAGTATATTTTTTCACTAAAAATCTGTTTCAAACTGAGAAGTTTAATAAAACTACTTGCTAATTTGAAATATCAAACTTTTTTACTGCAGGCCTTCTATAGCTCTTAAACCAGAGAGAAGTGATCAGCACATACTTAATTTTTAAGATTATTTTATTTCTTTAGGTAAAAGAATCTTAAGAAATTATGTGATGATCACTTCTATAGTGATCTAAAGCTACTTCTTTAAAGAGTAAACTTCCTTATTGTATAGTTCCTGATATCTTAATATCAAACAACTCTACAATACATCTCGATTTTAATAGTTTGAAGGTTATTGCTATCAGAATGTAGTTCATTCTTTGCTCCAGGATGCTCTTGGATGCTTCTGCATCAAATTCACACTGGCCAAAGCCACATAAAGCTGTTTGTGGAAGTTATACTGTTTACTACTGCCACTGAAGAGCGAGCTGAAGCAGCTCAGTGATTTTATTGATGAGTACAGAACCAATTTCAAGTGGGAGTCCAGCACCAATCCTTCCATTACACAACCATCTGCTGCAGAAAGTTTCTGGTCTAAGGCCATTTGAAAAAAAGCATAACACAGCCTGCAAAATACCCCACCCCAGCCTGTAAGAGAGAAAAGATGGGACAGAAGTGCCAATATTTGCAAACAGCCACTGGCAGTCCCAGTGCCACGCTGGCAGGCCTCCTAAATTAAGCAGCACTGTGTGTGGCAGAAGCTGGATGGGAGCCCTCCAAGGAGCAGATTTTTACAGCAGCAGTAATGGAGATGGAGTGGCTCTTCTCTTTTCACTGACTCACTAGTGAATCAATGCCCCAGCACTGGTAATAAGGTAGCTGGGGGCCACTACACCCATCATCAAGTGCTAAAGCTGAAGTGCTGGGGTCTAACTAGGTCAGATAATTAAGCATGATTTGGTTTGGGTTTTGCTTGGGTTTTTTTTTTTTTCCCCTTTCATATATAATCATCACAACCTAGAACTAAAAAGTGCTACCCAAATGTTCAGTTTGATAACTGCTCGTTAACCATCTGAATCCCTGTGCCAACTGCAAACCAGAGTAGGGCTTGGGGTACCCTGAAGCTCTTTTCCTCACCACCACTTTATCATGTACTCCATACACTCCACAGATTAAGAGTTCAAAGCAGTTGGCTCACACTCACAGCATCTCACTTAGGAATTCTGTCTCAGGAATTGAAATAATTAGAGCTGGAAAATCTCGTCTACATACTTACTGCAGTTGACAAATATTCAATTCCTCATTTCCCCAGTTTTAACTTCAGATCCATGTGAAATAAATGAAGCAATAAAGCTTTCCCTAATTTAAACATGAAGTGGATTATGGAAGGTGCATTGGTCTCACTGCAGTATTAACTCAGAAATTATGTTGTTTGGTATTAGTCCATCACGGGATAGAGCTGGGGTGAAAAAAATTCAAGGCTGTTTAGACCACTTTGGAAGGAAAATGCCCAGTGAAGTCCTTACCCTGCTGACAGTTAAGTGCAGAGAAAACATGGGGCAGGCACTCACTCATCCTTCTTCACTTCAATTGTGTCAGTAGAAAATAAAATCTATTTTCAATGGATCTGGCTCAATGGCATTTTGAGGCATCTCACCCTTTTTTTTCATTGTACATAATTTTTATGAAGTATAAAGCTTAAAAATAGTCTGTTTAATAACCTATTAAATAAAAATAAAATTGTCTGTTTATAAAAATATTTATCTCCTTTTAAAATAACTTGTTTTTCTGTTATATATATATGTATCTTACCATTAACTCTGGTATTTGGTCATACTAGAAGCCTCTAGTTTCCATTTATACCGATACAACGATTGCAAAATCAGAGGAATAATAATTGTGCTAATAATTATTTCCCACTTCATTGCAAAGGCTAACCTTTCAAGGGGAATCAGTGCATTTTAGGTTTGATCAACTTAAAGCCAAGAACAAAATCAAGGAGGTAAAATTTCAGGAAAAATCCACCCCCACACAACACACTCGTGAGCAAAAGAGTAAAACTTGTATTTTTACCTGTCAAAATTAGAAAAAATAGTGGCCACTTCTATTGGCTCTTATTGCTCTAATGAGATCTATAATCTTCCAAATCACTTTTGGTTTCAGCTGACGAGCCAAGAACATTTCTGGGCACTACAGTGTTTGAAAGGGAAGGTTTGTTTTTTGAAGTGAACTCCGAATCCACAAATTGCACTGGTGCTGGGCATTTTTTAAGCTATTTTATTAAGATATTTTAAGCTTTCTGCACCTAATCAGGCGAATTGAAAAGGAATACAAAGTTGGCAGAAGCAGCAAAAGAGTGCTGCTACTTATGAAGTGGAGTGAACAACATGTAGTGAAGGTTTAGTCTTGTTTTTATTCTGTGCAGAATAGACAAAAGGTCAGAATAAATTGCCTAGAGGCGTATCAGTAGCACAAATTGTCTGCCTCCTGTTGCCTCCACATCACAGTGCTTTGCAAGTTAGTTTACTTAAGAACTGAACACTGCCTCTGACTTTTAAGGAGCCACACAACGGGATTATTGTTCCAGCAGGGGATAAAAAGTGAATTATGGCTTTTCCCTCCACGTGACCCTGCTCTGTAATGGTGGTCGTGAGCATTTGGGAACTCTCCAAAGATGTGACCCAGTTCAGTGCCAGGAGTTTGCAACTGGTTTTCTTAGTTCTTGAGCATTCCATATACAAGTGACAACATTTGGATTTCAGACTTGCTGTCTCTAACACTGATAGTACACACAGACTATTTTAAAGTGCTGCTGCATTCACTATTTGGAATTAAATTTCTCCAGCAAGGACAGTGACCAGAGGAAATTAGAACTGCTGGTTAGAGTCACTACACAATACTCTGGACATCTCCTCGTTGAAGAAAAGATGTAGTCATGTGGAATTAATGTATGGCATTCATAACAATGCAGATTTGTAAGGAGGGAGATGAGCAGAAAGGTTCTCCATTCATTCCCTTTTACAATGTCTTCAGTTTGGAAGTGTGGTATTTTTTATTTCAGTGATAAATCTAGAAACACTTAAGCTATTACAAAGAATTACATCCTATTGATGAAATGCTGCAGAGCTTTCTATTGCAGTCTAATGGGAAAAAGACACAGTGAATAATAAGAAATCATATGAAGACAAACATCTTAATTAGCTAGATTCTACTATAATTCCATTGTAAATTTTGTAGCACTATTACCAACTATTTCATTTAACATAGGAGTTGAAAATACAGTCATCCAGTAAATATCTGTTAAAATATTTTACAATGTAGGAGCCTAATCCTACTCCCATTAAACTCTCATTGACTAAAGAAACCCAGTATGCAAACTCAGCTAGAATACCAAAATTATTCCTTTTACATTTTCTTTTGGGAGGTGATGAGTATCTGGGGAGCTGCCATACATAACTGAAGTTCACTACCATTCACCTGATTTCCCTATTTCATTTTGCTCCATCACTCCTTAAGTGTCATCAAGAAAAAAGTATGGAAATAGGAATGTTTTCAGCAGTGAAATTGAGATTTTTCTGGAGGTGTTCTTACAGGACCTATTTGAGCAGTCAGTATCTCAGCCAAAGTTACTTTTATAGACTTTTCATGTCTTGATATTGTGAAAATTTTCAGTATACAGAAATGTCCATAATACTTAGCAGCTGGGAGGGGAGGAATAAATACCCCCTGCTATACCAAGGGATTGTGAAGGACATGGGAAGCTTCTTTTCTCCAATTTTAAAAGACAACTTATCAATGATCCTCTGTCCATTAGCTGTCTTTTTTCTACTTATGAAGTACCTGCTAGTAAAATACTACTGACCATTTCTTTGAGTAGCCTAAGTTTAGAGCGAAATTTTAATTTCATAACTAAAACCAGTTCTCTATATCTCATAACCCAGTTTCAAGCAGAAAGACTGTGTTCATGAAAGAGAGNTGGTAGCCAAAGTTTTAATATAGAGAGAAAATGAAGAGGAGAGAAGAGAAGGGCTGGTGACACATCACACCTTTTCAGTTAACATAGTTGCTTCTTAGGAAACATTAAAGAATGCAGATTTGTAAGGAGGGAGATGAGCAGAAAGGTTCTCCATTCATTCCCTTTTACAATGTCTTCAGTTTGGAAGTGTGGTATTTTTTATTTCAGTGATAAATCTAGAAACACTTAAGCTATTACAAAGAATTACATCCTATTGATGAAATGCTGCAGAGCTTTCTATTGCAGTCTAATGGGAAAAAGACACAGTGAATAATAAGAAATCATATGAAGACAAACATCTTAATTAGCTAGATTCTACTATAATTCCATTGTAAATTTTGTAGCACTATTACCAACTATTTCATTTAACATAGGAGTTGAAAATACAGTCATCCAGTAAATATCTGTTAAAATATTTTACAATGTAGGAGCCTAATCCTACTCCCATTAAACTCTCATTGACTAAAGAAACCCAGTATGCAAACTCAGCTAGAATACCAAAATTATTCCTTTTACATTTTCTTTTGGGAGGTGATGAGTATCTGGGGAGCTGCCATACATAACTGAAGTTCACTACCATTCACCTGATTTCCCTATTTCATTTTGCTCCATCACTCCTTAAGTGTCATCAAGAAAAAAGTATGGAAATAGGAATGTTTTCAGCAGTGAAATTGAGATTTTTCTGGAGGTGTTCTTACAGGACCTATTTGAGCAGTCAGTATCTCAGCCAAAGTTACTTTTATAGACTTTTCATGTCTTGATATTGTGAAAATTTTCAGTATACAGAAATGTCCATAATACTTAGCAGCTGGGAGGGGAGGAATAAATACCCCCTGCTATACCAAGGGATTGTGAAGGACATGGGAAGCTTCTTTTCTCCAATTTTAAAAGACAACTTATCAATGATCCTCTGTCCATTAGCTGTCTTTTTTCTACTTATGAAGTACCTGCTAGTAAAATACTACTGACCATTTCTTTGAGTAGCCTAAGTTTAGAGAGAAATTTTAATTTCATAACTAAAACCAGTTCTCTATATCTCATAACCCAGTTTCAAGCAGAAAGACTGTGTTCATGAAAGAGAGAAAAAAAAAAAGCTCCTATGTGTCTTCTATTTCCATTTACACCAGTGCCCATTTCAGGTAGAGGGCTGCTCCTCTGAAACACTCTCCAGAAATATTCACTCAGCATAAAGTTGCAGAGGGACTAATTTTAATTGTTGAACTCCATTAATTAAGGAAATTAATTTTACCAAAAGTGTGTGGTAGAGGCACACACACAAAAAAAGTGTAAGTTTCCAATTTTATTCTTTGACAGAGCAGAATAATCCTGTAACTGGCAAATACTGCCCTGGTACAGGTACCATTTCAAACAGAATAATGATTTGAAGGGTCATTTATGTGTAAGGAGAATTACTGAGAGTTAATAAATGGCTGTGCTAGAGCTTTGAAACCAAATGTCTTGTTACACACTTATGTACTGCAACTCTCATACATGCTCATGAAATAAACATGGCAAGAAACAGACAGAAAATTCCTTTCATTGGCATCCTGACTCACAGCAGAACTTGCTGTGAGAAAACCCTCAGGCTTTGTATCCCCCAGAGCATTTTGAGTTTTGACACTACATCTCTTAGTTCTTTAAGAAACAGTCAGATGCTAAGTTGCCACTAAATGGTGCATCTAGTTTTTTGGTTCAGCCACGCTGAACTGTGATGCTTTGAGAGGAAAAAAACCCCACCACCAACAATAAAAATAACCCACGACCCAAAGTACAACTAGAGGGGATTTGGCAAGAAGAGTTGAAGTTATTTCCATCAGGATAGCAATGAAACACTCCTACAGTGGACCAAAAAATAGCAAAGCCTGTGACCCAGAGGCCAAGCACGTGCAGGTAGCAAAGCAGGGGCAGCATCACCTTTTGTCACTGGATTTTCTCTTTCCAAATTTAAACTACAACGAGGAATGCTAATACTGGACAAAATATTAGAGTATCTGCCAGCTCCTGGCTCAGCAGTAAATCTGGCTGCAGTTGAACTGATAGCAAAGCAAAACTAAAGAGTGAGGCTTCTCAAAAGGTGATTGCTCTTCTGAGCAAGCCAGACACGCTCAGCCCCAGGGTGTTCTGGCAGGAGTACAGGGAATGCTGGCTGAAGAAAGATGCAGGGAGTAAAATCCTTATGTCCTTGGATCACCCTCACAAAGTGCTTGGAAGGCCACTGTAAGTCTACAAGATATTGATAAAATGCATTCAAATGCATTTCAAACCACGTATTGAAGTGTATTATATCCATTAAAATGTGTTAAATGTAGCCTTGTGTCTCCACCACAGAAATTAAAACACTGAATAATATTTAGCCTCAATAACATATTACTTCTCACTAAAACTGTCACTTGCAAGTATATAACTTCTCAGTTGCCTTTTGGAGCCACAAGCCAGCAGCAGGAAAGCAATCCCTTTGCAAACACAGCCTGTGGTCCAGTACCTACCCTGGCTAGCTCATCACAACTGCAGACCCAAATCACAGTCAAAAGTTCCTTTTGGTCTCAGACAAGGAATGANTCTTTTGGGAGGTGATGAGTATCTGGGGAGCTGCCATACATAACTGAAGTTCACTACCATTCACCTGATTTCCCTATTTCATTTTGCTCCATCACTCCTTAAGTGTCATCAAGAAAAAAGTATGGAAATAGGAATGTTTTCAGCAGTGAAATTGAGATTTTTCTGGAGGTGTTCTTACAGGACCTATTTGAGCAGTCAGTATCTCAGCCAAAGTTACTTTTATAGACTTTTCATGTCTTGATATTGTGAAAATTTTCAGTATACAGAAATGTCCATAATACTTAGCAGCTGGGAGGGGAGGAATAAATACCCCCTGCTATACCAAGGGATTGTGAAGGACATGGGAAGCTTCTTTTCTCCAATTTTAAAAGACAACTTATCAATGATCCTCTGTCCATTAGCTGTCTTTTTTCTACTTATGAAGTACCTGCTAGTAAAATACTACTGACCATTTCTTTGAGTAGCCTAAGTTTAGAGCGAAATTTTAATTTCATAACTAAAACCAGTTCTCTATATCTCATAACCCAGTTTCAAGCAGAAAGACTGTGTTCATGAAAGAGAGAAAAAAAAAAAGCTCCTATGTGTCTTCTATTTCCATTTACACCAGTGCCCATTTCAGGTAGAGGGCTGCTCCTCTGAAACACTCTCCAGAAATATTCACTCAGCATAAAGTTGCAGAGGGACTAATTTTAATTGTTGAACTCCATTAATTAAGGAAATTAATTTTACCAAAAGTGTGTGGTAGAGGCACACACACAAAAAAAGTGTAAGTTTCCAATTTTATTCTTTGACAGAGCAGAATAATCCTGTAACTGGCAAATACTGCCCTGGTACAGGTACCATTTCAAACAGAATAATGATTTGAAGGGTCATTTATGTGTAAGGAGAATTACTGAGAGTTAATAAATGGCTGTGCTAGAGCTTTGAAACCAAATGTCTTGTTACACACTTATGTACTGCAACTCTCATACATGCTCATGAAATAAACATGGCAAGAAACAGACAGAAAATTCCTTTCATTGGCATCCTGACTCACAGCAGAACTTGCTGTGAGAAAACCCTCAGGCTTTGTATCCCCCAGAGCATTTTGAGTTTTGACACTACATCTCTTAGTTCTTTAAGAAACAGTCAGATGCTAAGTTGCCACTAAATGGTGCATCTAGTTTTTTGGTTCAGCCACGCTGAACTGTGATGCTTTGAGAGGAAAAAAACCCCACCACCAACAATAAAAATAACCCACGACCCAAAGTACAACTAGAGGGGATTTGGCAAGAAGAGTTGAAGTTATTTCCATCAGGATAGCAATGAAACACTCCTACAGTGGACCAAAAAATAGCAAAGCCTGTGACCCAGAGGCCAAGCACGTGCAGGTAGCAAAGCAGGGGCAGCATCACCTTTTGTCACTGGATTTTCTCTTTCCAAATTTAAACTACAACGAGGAATGCTAATACTGGACAAAATATTAGAGTATCTGCCAGCTCCTGGCTCAGCAGTAAATCTGGCTGCAGTTGAACTGATAGCAAAGCAAAACTAAAGAGTGAGGCTTCTCAAAAGGTGATTGCTCTTCTGAGCAAGCCAGACACGCTCAGCCCCAGGGTGTTCTGGCAGGAGTACAGGGAATGCTGGCTGAAGAAAGATGCAGGGAGTAAAATCCTTATGTCCTTGGATCACCCTCACAAAGTGCTTGGAAGGCCACTGTAAGTCTACAAGATATTGATAAAATGCATTCAAATGCATTTCAAACCACGTATTGAAGTGTATTATATCCATTAAAATGTGTTAAATGTAGCCTTGTGTCTCCACCACAGAAATTAAAACACTGAATAATATTTAGCCTCAATAACATATTACTTCTCACTAAAACTGTCACTTGCAAGTATATAACTTCTCAGTTGCCTTTTGGAGCCACAAGCCAGCAGCAGGAAAGCAATCCCTTTGCAAACACAGCCTGTGGTCCAGTACCTACCCTGGCTAGCTCATCACAACTGCAGACCCAAATTACAGTCAAAAGTTCCTTTTGGTCTCAGACAAGGAATGAAACTGCAACCCGAGCACCACTGAGGGTACAGATTCACACTGTATCCAGTAGATTAAACACCTATGGATTTGTTAAACATTCCTGTTATTCATGTAGAGAAATAATGACCCTATTTGGCTAAAAACAGTTCATGTCACTATTTAGCTGCACAGGGAGCATCAAAGCTGAGTTATTCACTTTATACTACTGGTCAGTACATAAAAGATTCACAGCTGTCTGAGGAGAGCTTCCAGAAAATCCTGTGATCTTTGAGTGACCTCAAGCAAGAAAGAAAACAGAATAAATTAGTCTGCAACACCAGGGAGCTTACAGTGATGAAGTCAGCTTTGATGTCTTCCAACTGCAGGTCTGTCAGCACATTTGCAGCTAGGAAGGCAGTGGGGTCCACACGGGCTCAGAGAGCCACGTGCAGTGTGGAGGTGGCTGAAGAACTATGAAAACTTCACAGCTCTCATGTCTAAATGGCAATGTCTTCTAGATAACCAAAAAACAACCTAGAGAAGAAAAGCACATTCAGAGTGAGGCACAGAAGACAAAGCAGTGGTGCTTTATGGTGGCAAGGGAAAGCTCTTTAGAAACACTGAAAAATGGTAAGTAGTTGATAAGATATACCCAAATAAACAGAGAATTCCCTGCTGGAATATAAAGGAGAAGGACTGAGAACTGGTACAGACAATATCTATTTCTATTCTCTTAAAATATTAAAAGATGGTCTTACAGAAAACAGGATTGCTTTCTGCCCCACAATTAACCCAGAAATTAAATCAGAAATGTATGGTTTTCAGTGACTTCATTTTCAGCTGCAAAAAAAAACAACAAACAAACAAACCAGGGAAACACACTGAGGAGTGCAAAAGGCAGTAGTAAAATTGACTTCTTGTGGGTTATTTTAATTGTTTGGCTTCTTCTAAGTAAATAGGATTACAAGATGTTAAAGAAAAATTGAGGGTTTTTGTCTAACCAGTGGTGAAGTGAAACACCAGACTCTATAGAAACTCTCTTTTTTCCTCAGGTTTTACTCATTTTCAATAGGGAATACTGAAATATGCTGGAAAACTCAGAGCACAGATCAAACCAGGTGTTAACCTTCCTTGTCAGTGACAGGATGCTTTTCTGGGCTAGGGTGGGACAGAGGAATCATTGGAACATTTGTGGAGATGTCAGATGCTGGTTTGATATTTCTGTGAGCATTGTTTGATTCTATGAAATCACCCAGGCAGCAATGTACAGAAATCATAACACAAGTGGAGGTGTTCAACAGGAAACTGTTAGATCAAACAGAATATTTCATTACCTTTCCCAGATGCATGTTTTTGTTTTGTTTTTAATCTGCTTCACTAATGACCAAAAAAGATCAGAATCACAGTCTGTGGCTTGAATCTTAACATACAATTATCAAAGAGTGCTTTCTTGAATATCATTATTTGCCTCTACTTGGTAAGAATTTGCAGTCTGTCATGTCACGGCGTGAAGTATTTCCCAAAATGCAAAGTGCATTGGAGAAATACTATCAAGGTTAAAAAAATAATAATTACATTGAGTTTTCTTTAAGATTATTTTGACATCCTCCACCTATTTCTGCAGTCATCTTTCTGCCTTTCTAAGGAAAAACAAGGTTCAAAACCATTTAAAAATTTACCTGTAAACAGGCCCACGAGGAAATATCTGATTTCCCTCTCCCAAAAATTAAAGTCCAAAGTAAAGTAAAACTAATGACTCCTGGCAGCATGAGGTGGTGACAGGCAATGGAAGCCAAACCTCCAGTGCCAACAGCTGAAAATCACAACCCTATTTAAGCACAGCTGTAGTTTTGTCAACTGATACATTTTCACACTGAGAAATATGCTTTAAAACATGAACAATGAAGGGGATGTGTTCAGAGCCTTTTCTGTAGTTAGTTTTCCCTTTCTTAAATGCAAATAGTAAAGAAAAAGCTCTCAGGCACCCTCCTTGGGTGAGGGGTAAAGAGAAAAACACACACTGGGCCTTCTAGGTTATTTTGATTTTCTGCCTAACTAGAAGTCAGTCTCCATGATTTTTTTTCCCCTTAGAAAATACCAATGACAACACAAACTGCAGTTACTTTCAAAGTACAGCAGAGGAGTACTCTTGGCTCCTGCATATTATCATTTCTTAGAAATTCTACTGCACGTTTTAACTTTTCAGAGAGTTTAAATGTCTAAGTTAGATTATATGAATAATGTAAGATTGCTAAATTGTCCTTCTCTCTATACTGACTGGAAAGGAAATTTAAATGAATCACACATCAGTGATTTATCTAGAGACCATGAGCTGAATATCCAACCACTTAGCTGTTTAAGTTCTACTTGGGTTCATAAAGATTTGTGGATATTTTCATTGGCTAGGCCATGGAGAGCTACATCCTATGGAAATTCTGCCTTTACTTTGCACAATAAAAGCTGGTTAAAAACTCTGTTGATGTATTTTTATCTACTAACCTACCTATCTATCTACTAACCTACCTATCTATCTGTCTATCTACTAACCTACCTATCTATCTATCTATCTACTAACCTACCTATCTATCTACTAACCTATCTATCTATCTACTAACCTATCTATCTATCTATCTGTCTATCTATCTACTAACCTATCTATCTATCTATCTACTAACCTATCTATCTATCTATCTATCTATCTATCTATCTATCTATCTATCTACTAACCTATCTATCCACCTACCCATCTACCTACCTATGTATATCTAATACTGACCTTGTCTAGCTCTCAACTATTTCCTCACAAAGTTCAATGCCCACATATCCTTAAGTCAGCAGGACATGCAAAATAGCTGGGCATAAACTCAACATACAGGTCATGGCATCCGTTGTCTTGATGAGAGGAAAAAGGAAAGCAACCCAGAAGCACCTCAAACCATCAGCAGTTAGCATGACAGGAATCAAAGGCAGTCAGGGGGAGGCTTGCTGTGCAGCTGGCAGCTGCCTGTGCCATTCCTCATGGTGGCAGTTGTGATGTCCAACAGCGTGTTCTTTCAGAGGCATCAGAGAGGTGCCAGCCCCAGTCAGAGCAGGAGCTGACAGATCTCTGCAGCATGGGCCTGTGGTTGGAGATACCAAGCAGATGCACTTGTGATGTGTCATCAGATTCTCTTTTGCATTTCCTTATTGGAGATCAAAGCCTTGACACGGGGGAGGAAAAATTGCTGGCTCTGTTCTAGCACAGGGGTTCTTTGATCGGAGGCTACACTTACAAAAAAATAATAAATCAATTTCTTTATTATGCCTCAGTGCACTTATTGGATCCAAAAATCTCTAGCTGCAATGCTTTGTCAACTCCCATAAGCAGTGTCAAATCCTTATTTGCACCTTGATTGGATTTGCTCTGGACACTGCCGTGGAGCCACTGACTAAGGAAACAGTTTTCTTGTTGTAATCTAGATTTGCAAAGGTGGTGTAGCTGGTGTCTGTAAAATTACCATCTAGCATCACAAGATCAGAAATCCTCAATATGCCTGAGAAGATCTGTGCACATTCAAGAGTCAGATTCCACCTGAGTCTCCAGCAGCTCTGTTCTGACAAGTCCTTTCCAAAACTGGCCTGTGAGTCTGTGCCTCAGAGCTCTTGTTGAGAAATCCTTAAATTTATAGTGTTTACTGTTACAGCGTTTGAAACAAATGCCAAACTTAGATTAAATATTTAATTATGTTCCAAAACCTACTTATTTGTACAAGATCAGGAAAAGCTGGGATATATTTCAATTTATCCTTTAAATTTTAATCACTATCAACAGCTTCCCACTCCCCTACTCACAGCATTAGGATGTAGTGAAAAATGTAATATTACTGGGGAAGTTTGTATTCCATCTCTCTTTTTTTTTTAAACTTATTTGAGCAAAACACAATCTGTGATTCTTAATATCTCCTTACACTGGTTTTATTTTCAGTAACAATGCCACCTGCTGTGGTAAATAAGAGATGTTTGAACAGTGCAGTGCACAGTCTCCTCAATATTGACAACTGAGCCAAATTTCTAGCCTCAATATGCAAATCCCAAATTAAGTCAATATCCTCTTAGTTTCTCTTTCATATTCAAACTTCTCACCATGTTTCTCTTACAGAAATTGCCAGAGAGTGCTGTACTGGTTTCAAAACACAAGATGTGTGCTGGGGCACCAAGAAGCAACTGGCCTGCAGGCAAGCTGAGAACTGGCAGCCCACAGAAAGAGAATCAAAAGAGAAAAATTCCAACATGCATCTGCTGCAAAAGAAAACTGTTATTCTGCAAGGGAAGAGAATCCTGACTGAAGCAGCTACAGCAGCATAGGTCAGCAAAGCAGCTCCTGGCTAGCTCTGTTTACACTAGTTAGAAGCCTTTTACACCATGATAGGCTGCTGGCATATGGGCACAGACTAAGTAGTTTAGCTTTTGCTCTGAGTGCTAAGCATATGGATGAAGCTGTGAAAAGAAAATTTTATCACTCCCCCACCCCACTACCCACATGGATTTCCAAAGGATGCACACTCCCAGATTATCAGTTTAGTTCCTGCAGAAGTACGAAGCTCATAAATTATTTTCAGATCAGCATCATGAGGTCAAGGAAGGAGTTCTGAGAGATATTTCTTCTAGAATTTGGGTGTTTCAGTTTTTACATCATTATCATTTCATAATGTTTTATGTCCAAAGTGCAGTGCAGAACAAAGTCAACATTATTCCTTAAACGACATTATTCCTTAAAACTACATTATTCTTTAAACTACATTATTCCTCCCCCCTGCCACACTGAATCAGAGGCTCTCAGCATGCATTGCATGCTCTCTTACTCGTAGGAGGTGCCAGTTCTACCTGTATCCTGGGTCTCTCACCCCTTTAATCTTTTTTTTTCCCAGATCTCTGACTCAGGAGAGTCATTTCATTAAGTAGTGCTTGGATGTAGGTGGCTTAGTGCTTAACAAGTAAAGAAATTCATGATTGTAGTGTGATCTGTATGACCATCAATAAAAGAACAAGCAAATCTCTATTAATAAACCCTGGTCCATCTCTGAAAGCTCTTCAAAACAGGGTCAAACTCTATCCTACTGATAATACCTGCACCATCCCACTGGCAGACATCTCACTGAATTCAGAAGTGACTTCAATGACACACATTCCATCAAGACTACAGCACTAAAATCCTAATTTTAAGTGGCTTCAAACTTCCACTGCACTGCTATAGCACGGGAAAGATTAATATAGTATACTCAAAACTATTCTAAGATTTATGGGTAATTTTTATGTTAACTAGCCAATATTTTTGATTACAAGTGGACACTCAGAGGGAAGTTTCTGCTTCTCACTCTCTTCCATCATAACCATTTAATCCCTTCTACTGTGCTTTTCTACCACACTAACCAAATCTGAAGCCTTTTTGGCTACAAGCATATGCAACACTTGTTTAAACAGCACATTCCCAGCTTTCCTCCCTTTGGCTTCTAGACTCTGCTGCTCTCCAGCTCTTCTGTGTGGTCATGATCATGATGGCAATGCCCAAGAGGCAAGAAAGGCAGGAATCCTACTGTATTCAACCCTGTACCACACAGAAATCGTTGTTGTCCTGACAAGGCTGTAAGATAAAAGAAGCAAAGCAGATGCAGGTTGATGTTTGGCATACAGCAGAGGTGACAAGGTGACAAGCCACTGTAGGCAGTACATTATTGTTTACAAAATCTCTTACATCGAGTCTGTCTGAAAGGCATGAAAAATAAAAATTCAGGAACTTCATCAACAGCAAGTTTCTGAGAATCTGTCTCTCTGCTTCCAGAATTCCTAAAAAAAACCACAGAAAGTTCCTAGAAACATACAGGGAGATCTCTAAAAAGCAGGCATGAAGTATGTAAAACCCCCTGAGGTGTTCCTAAATATCTTTGGCCAATATGGATCTTATAAACATTTCTCCTATTGCTCTCATTCCCTGTGGGTCAAGGGACAAGAATCTTCTGCTGATGTGCTGAGCAGAGGAACATGACAAACCTTTTGGCTCCTGAAGACACAGAATTGTAAGACCTTTTCCACCAAACAGAACACTGAGATAATAAACTGGAGAAATTCCTGAGCTTTTACCTCACAGATCAAACACAAGCCCAGCTCAAAGAGGAGACTAATGGAAATTTCTATCTTCAGATGAAAATTGTCCCTTTTTCCCCTTTCCTATTGACTAAATCTAAATTCACAAGTGGCATACATTATAAAGCCAGCAGACAAAAGGCCAAACACTCACTCCACTTGCAACAGGCAAATAAAGTTCATCTGATCACCCAAACCTAAGTGTAACATTTACCAGAAGCAACAGCATTAATAGGTCATGGAATATGATGTTTAGAAAACGTTCAGAGGATTTGAAACTACATCCAAATATTTAATATCGGGTTTAATCCAGATGGCAAGCAACACAGAAAATGACAAAAATAACCCCAAACTGATGCTAAGGGTCCAGGTTCCCTCAGCTGGATGCCAGCTGTTCAGCTGTCACAGCTCTCTGCTGCCTTGAAACACCCCAGCCCATGAAGCACATGGACCACAGGCTCTTTATTGCTGAGTAGGTGCTGCAAAATTCTGTGGAGATGTTTCATGTGTCATCATTAAAAAAAAAAATGCAGCCATAAATCCACAGAACACATGCATTTCAAGTCCAAGAGCAGTGGAGTGATAAATATCATTACTGATCTCATTCAGTATGTTTTCTGTCTTCCCTGTGGCTAGTTCCATGTGTGTTAAAGCCAGATGTGTGCATCAGCAACTCAAAAGGCTGCACTCACTGAACAGCTTAAGTCTTCTGTTCCTCTGCTAAAATGCATTTCATCATTTATGAGAAGCAAAGGACTTGTAGCAGGGGAAGCTATTGGGATGAATTGCTGCTTGTCTGAAAATAAGGAATAATCAAGTGTTGGTGAAAACCAACAGGGAAATCCCCAGGTTTACCTGCAGCAGAGACTTCCCACAAGAAACTTGAGTGGAATGCAAGAGGATTCAACAGAAATAGCAAGAAATTGAAGACACCCTTCCTTCTAAATGTCTTCAACTACTATCAACAAGTATTTATCTTTGCCACTACCAGTGCCTTCCAACAGCACCACGCTGCTTTGAGTGAAAAAGAAGCAACTCAGCATCTTCACTAAAAATGAGCAGTGAGGAAAGGGTTCTCTCCATGATTTATACCACAGCATTGCTGAGGATGCAGAGAGCACCAGAAAAGTCTCCCTTGAGTTACATACTGTCCAAACCTCCACCACATTTTCAATCTCAAGAGCACTCCTGAGATGGCAACTCATTTTTAACACACCCCTGAGAAGTTCTGAGGGGCATGAAGGAGGTCTTAGTAAAGACAAGTGACAAATTTTGGCCCCCCAACTGTCCAACTGCAGAGTCTATTTTCAGAGATTCAGGCCAGAGGTGGGAGGGACAAGGGCTATTTATTTTATTTCTATTTAACACTGGGATTAACTTTTCTTTAGCTGGGCAGGATGGCATGCTGATTGATCATTTATGCTTCATTTCATAGAATTAGGCTATTTTAACTGAAAATGTGAGCTCTTGGCCTACATACAACTGTTCTCATGTCAAGAAAGGAGGAGTACAACTAAGTCATATAGCTATCAAGTCATTTAAGTAACACAATTAGTTTGCTACAAATAATATTATAAATGGAGCTGCAAGAAAATTAAATACTTCATATTCTGACAGGTGATGTTTTGATGCTTAGGAGCATATTTGCAATTTAATAATGTTAAACATGAGTAATGGCTTATCAGGCTGAAAACACCCTTCTCTGTAGCTCAGAGAAAGAATCATTGTGAGAGAACTGGTCACAATGGTGCTGGTGATAAATAAAACATCAAATAACCCAGACGAGTGCAAGAAGGCAACAATGCTGTTCCACTCACTTGTCTGTTATCACTCCCACCAGAATTCACTAATATTTTTCATTTGGTTTCAAAACCCTTGGCAGAAACTTGTAACAATGCTCATTTCTTGTAGGAATTGAAAGCTCTCTTGCCTCATTTGGAAAGGCTTTCTTCTACCTTCAGTGTGATAATGGCCCAGTTATATTTTATAGATACTAGAAATGGGGTAGGAATGGCACTGAGGGTCATTTTTTAGTTTATTTATTTTAGTTGACCCACTAGTTACCATGCCATATTATTACAAAGCATATATAAGTAGCACCTTATCTGCAAGCAGGATATTTTACTGTGTAATTCCTCATCTCACCTTTTATTTTCAGAACAGGGAAGAGGCAAAAATAGTTTTTTAATTTTGTCAGGTGAGCAATCAGTGGCTGAAGTGAAAATGGCACAGGTAATATGAAATTTTAGTAAATACTATCATCTCACTCCTCATGAAATAATCTTTTCCAAAAGAATTCAAATAAATTCTGATATGAATATTACTGCACAGGCTGCAGCTAGCCCAGAATACACCAAAAATATAATGTGTCATTAAGCTAGAAATGTCAAATTTGTAAATGATCAATAAAAACCTTATCATGCAATAAGTACATTATGATAAATTGGAAGAAACCAGGAGTCCAGCATTAGCTGTATTGAATTCTATTTTTAAACATCATGCTTTCAGAGAAAAACAAGCAGGAAAATAACAGTTTTTGAAAACACTCAAAAGGTGGGGGGGGAAAAAGAAAAGGATCCTGGAAAGTTCAGCTTCATCTACATAAAGTAATGCACTCAGGAGAAATAGGAGAAGATAAAATTAATTTCCCCCAAAGTAAATCACAGAGCCTGGGAACACAGAGCCACAGCAAACACTACAGACAGAGAAAGTTATGGATGACACTGGTCAAGATGTGAAAAACTAACAAATTAATTTTAATTACGGAGGCACAACACATGGGAAAAGGGGCAGGATGGGAAACGGGAATCAGGTGATGAGCAGAAGTGTGTGAAAACCTGGAGACCCCCACAACTCCAGAAGGGTTAGCAGCAGAAAGGAGCAGAATTCAGAGCTGCTTGGCACAGAAGGATCACTTCATCTGCAGCAGTTGCAGCGATCAAAGGCTAAGCACTTACCCAGAATTAAATGCAAAGCATCACTTAGGATGCTGCAGCAACACAAAGCCAGGAGGAGCTCTGCAATTACATCTGGGACGTGCTGGAGTCACTAGAAAATGGGTTTGCACAAGTCTGCTGGGTTAGGGGATGAATTCTGGGTGAGCCCAGCCACAGTGCTACAAGCTACAGGTTCTCATTCATCACCAACAACCATAAAGAAAAAACAGACTGGCACAAATAATTGTTGAGCAAATTGCCACCAAGTCTGAGGCTAATGATGGGGATAAGTTCAGCAGGTGTAATCACTGGCGGGCTGGTAAAGAGAATTACAGCAAACATGTTGCACAGAGCCGAGACTGAAACCAAAACTAAACCCTCATTAGACACCATTACCTCACTGAAAAATAAACCACAGTCATTCCGAGTGCTCAAGATATGTAGAAATCACAGAAATAATCTGGATTAATATTGACTTCACGAAAAGAGAGCCTCACCACAACTAAATCATTGTTCTGAAGGGAACACACATTCTCTACTCTTTTCACCCCAAAGATCTCCCTCATCTGGATATGTATTAATGAACCAGGGCACTCTGCAATAAATATAATTATTACAAACCACTGTGTGAAGTTTGGCCTTCAGTAGAGACACAAGAGTCTCCAGAGCTCTAATACTCATCATGCTCTCCAAGCTCCTTGGAATGGAACCTTTTCCATTTGCTCTCCATTTGCAGCTATTGACATTAACTTTTCTTTAAGTTTCTGTGTTTGGAGGATTTCTATGGTCTGTTTTCTGTTTTGTGTGATTATTTTATTTTATTTTATTTTATTTTATTTTATTTTATTTTATTTTATTTTATTTTATTTTATTTTATTTTATTTTATTTTTCCTTCTTTCTCTCCCAACAATTACATGCCATGAACTGCAATCAGACACAAAAATACAGAGATACTGCAGGTGGTGCCATACCTTTCTCCAGCCAGTGGCACCTAGGATAGATGGGTTTCACCTCTAGGGGAAAACAAAGCATCCTCACCAGACCTCCAGATTCTCAGCTCTGCTCCCTTGCTGCCTCTTTTTATAACTCTCTTTTCTAAGGTCAGTTAGACCATAGAATAGACACAGTGTGTTTAACCATTATAGCTATTTATTTCTGGCAATAACACCTCAGTTTTTATTCTTTTTAATTCCTAAGACAGCAGAAAGCAATTCCTTCCATTTCACAACTTTCATATTTCATTCAAATATCTCCACCTTACTTAAAAAGTCATTTCTGTTTCCTTTTTTTCTATTTAGCATATAATGATAATAATTTTTACTACTGACCAAGAAGCTGAGGTAAGGATTACAAAGACACTCAAATGCACACACAGGAAAAACAAGGCAAAGTAAGATTTTATGCAGCAGTCTCAGCTCTTTCACATTTGTCAGTATTTTATTGGCAGTTATTCCAGCTAGCAGAGATATACCAGTTTTACACCCATATATAAAATGTTTCAACAGGGAGAGAAGTCACATAGACTACCCACAAAAAAAAAGAAAGAGCAACAGTAATAAACTAACCTAAGCCCCAAAATTTATCTAAGCATAAAATACATCTTCAAAAGGTTCCAAGCTTGCAAAATAATGTGGTTTTCAGTTAATGGAGGAGTTACAACAAAAGGTGATGTCTTTGTCTGCCACGGTTGCTTTTCATTTTGTCCGAGCTTTTCTGTGTTTACTCAGCTTCCAGCACTACCAAAAGCATTCAGATCATCAGCACTGCCTCAGAAGTTACAAAGCAACTCAAGAAACACCATCTCCAAATGATGGCACAGAGCATTAGAGGGAAACTAGAATGAAAATCATCTGAGAAACATTTATTCTGAAATCAATAGTATAAAAAAAAATATAAATTTTTGTGGTTTTTTGTTTTTATTTATGGCATTACTTACACCTAAAATTTTGTGCTAATATAATTATAAAATATAAAAAGCTCAGCAGACTGGAGGAAAAGTCTGTTACTAAAAACAGCACCCAGAAATTGAAGATTGCCCTCAACTGAAAGCATCCACATGGTTCAAGTTGTTGCCAGTGTCAGAAGCTGGGTGGGTTCAGCAGATGCTGAATCACAGAGCAACATATCAAAAAGACAGATTATTTTTTAGTTTAAATCACTGTGATAGTGTTAGAATAATTGCTTACACTACTGTGCTTTGCTCTGCATCTCACACAGATGCACACAGTGCTTGTGATGCATTTTAGGGGTAGAAAGACTGGGGATGAATGTGTGTATATTATATGTATATGTAATATATATAACACATACATTATATATTTATAAAATACATATTATATATTATAATATTCTTATATTATATTTTTATGTTATATATATTTATATATTTAAAAATATATATATTTTTAAATATATTTATATATATATGGAAAATACTCCTAGAGGCCTGAGATGAAAACAAAACCTGAGATTGACCTGATGTGGTTATTATATATGAATGTGTGGTATATTAAGCTTTAAGTAAGACTAACAAAAATAATTTCGTTTGTTTGGGGCCTTTTTTTTGTGGGTTTTTTTTTTGTTTGTTTGTTTGCTTTGTTTTGGGGTGTTTGTTTTTTGTTTGGTTGTTTTTCACATTAAGCAAATCTGGAAATAGTTTAGTGAAGTGAAAACTGAATTAAGGAAAAGCTGGAGCACAAAACAATTAAAATTTAAGCAAATCTGACAAGAACCTAAACAGTTCTACTTGTAACACTTTCACCAACACTCTGTAGACACGTAAATTAGTGATTTGAGATTAGAAAGACTATAATCACAAAAACAAGTACAGAAACAAGCCAAAAAAACCCTATTTTCTGCAGTGTCTGTGCTTTGCACTTCAGAACCACAGAACAGAGTATGCTGGAGCTCTCCCAGAGTCTAATTCTAATGGAGATAATAGCAAAGTGATGAGGCTTCATGCTTTAGCAGAATCCCAGCAATGAGAACCTCAAGGGCAGATATTAGTGCTGTGGAGCTGCAGTGTTTGTTAACCCTTTGGTGTGTGTGCAGGGAAGCATTTCTGTGGCAGTTCCAGGGGAAAAGGCTCCACTGAGGAATGGAAGGGCCAAGCAGCTTTCAGAGCCTCAGTGCAGCTCACCACCCTTGGTGTGGAAAGGACTAAATCACCCTTTTCCAGACCTTCATAAATATCTCTAATCCCTGGTTCTGGCTCTGAGGATGAAGCCAGTTGGATGCCACAAGGGTTTTGCTTTGGGAAGGTGGTGATGGGGATGTGTTTGTAGCCGACAAAGGCTGTTGTCATGGCAAGGTCGTGGCAAACATTCCCAGTCCAGCTCTGCTCCTGGAGAACCTCAGTGGGCTTCTGGCAGCTCAGTGGGACCTGCAGGCACAGGCACCACTGCTGCAGGGTCCACATGGTGGGAAACTTCAGAACAGAAGCCACCCAGCCTCTCAGTCCTCAAGCTTCTCCAGCTTGAAAAGAGCATTTCTGAGACACCTGGGCAAGTCCTACACCTTCAGTGCAGCCCTGCAGGCAGATTCAGACTGGGAATTTTCAACTAAATGAGATGCTGAAAAAATTCTAGAGTCCCTTTTTATTTCAAATTGATTCCTAGACTTGGCTCTGCACAGATTGGCTGTACCTGTTGTAACTCAATGCACAGCACAGTAGATCTTATCCATAAAAACCTCAGTTATAAACATTTTCTGCTGTGCATGAGGTTGGTTTTATGACCTATACACACTTTCTTGATACAAAAATATTACAAATAGTATTTTAATATTCTTGATATCACAACTCCCACCTATTGTATTCCTCTGGATTTTTTTTCCAGCTTACCTATAAGCTAGACTTTTTTACCCACATATAATTCTAAGATTCCCTCTCTAGGATGTCTATTCCTAGTGGCCATCATTTTAATGATATATAATAGTAGCCTGTCTTGAGAGAAGGGTCCCTAATGATACATAGCAGTATAACAGGTTCTCACAGCACTCTGATGACATGTTACAATCATACATCATCAGAGGAGCAGTCAGCAAGATGCAGAGTTCAGGGGATACACCATAGAGTACAACCATAAAGAAAAATGAAATAAAACCACAGATCCAGTTCTGGTGATTCTGCCTGTCTGCAGCTTGAAGGTATCCCCAGAGTCAGAGCTTTAAACATCACATGAATTCTGATCTGGACCTAAGTGACAGACCTTTGGTGATAAGAGCAACTCAACAAACAAAATCTTTCCTTCTAAAGAGCACCAATAATTTAATTCTCTTACATTGTTTCCATACAATATCAATCAACCAGAACCAAACCCAGGACAAATACTCATCCTCTTGGCTTTATTTTTCTTACATCATGATGGAACAGTAAATTAATTATGGAGAATGGGGTTGCAGCTGGAAATTTTGCAGTGTAACCAAATGCTTTATCTTGTCCTACCTTCCTACCTTTTTCTTGGCTAATCATCAATGAGCTAAAGAGGATGAGTTAGGTTTATTTACCTTTTATTTTTTTTCCTACAACTGTTTTGAACTAATCATTGAAATCTCTGGCATTATCACACTACTGTTATTATTTTAGCAGATTCGTGTAAACATTAAAACCAGAATCCGACATAAAATACCAAAAATAGTTACTAACTATAACTATTTCTAACAAGAAATAGCCAAACAGCATTCCTCCCTTTTTTGGGGCCAGAAGGAGTGGAGGAAATCAGCAAATCTGCAAGACAGTTCAAATTGACCCAGTTCTGTGATTGTCAGAATCACTTTTTTTTTTTTTTTTTGCCAAGCCATTCTTACTACTAATGATAATGATCCTTTAATGTGATTTTATGCCCTAGTTGCATGATGAAATTGTGTTGATATGACTCCACTTACACAGATCTGATTTCAGAAGAAATTATTAAGGACTTAAAAGTGGGCTCTTTTTCAAAGAAAATCATCATTCACCATTCTTTCTGAAGTTAAAGGCCTGCAAGTAACTTACCCTGATATTTAGATACCTTTCTTCAATAAGGGGATAATTTTAGCTTTATCACATCAAGACTTCCTACCATCTTCACAAGCCTGCACTAGATAAATCATTATGATGACAATTTGAGATACCATTACAAATTAAAAACTAATTATCAGTGAAGATCAACATCCAGCTACAGAATATTTCATTTTGTGCTCATTTCTTGAAAGCATTTGATTTTTGGCAGAGTTACAGTTGTTACAGTCCAAATACACCTCTTCTCCCAGCTGCACTGACAAATGGCTGAGGACAAGTAATTCTCACTTAAAAGGGTTTTTTCTTTCCTTTTTTTGGTTTCCTGAATAACAGGAAGAAATATTCTTCCTTACTTGACCTATGCTAGAGGTGGGTGCACACTATTTAATACCTAATTTAGTATTACATTATTATGATACCATTATTGAGCAATAGTATTTCCCTTAACAAGCTGACTCCCTTCACAATCTAGATTTGGATGTCATCACTACTTGAAAGAAAATTATGTTATATAAAACTAGATCTCAAAAGATTAACCTCTTTGAGCTAGGAGAAAGTTCCACTCATTGACAAATCTTCATCTTTAATTCAATGAAGTGAATTTTTTTCCCCATCACTGCTGCTAACTTAAAATATGAAGATGTCTATTTATTGGTCACTATTGTTCCTGTTCTCTTCCCCTCCATCCAGTTGTAGTTTATTCCTGTACAGACTATTTCCTGGTTTCTCAACCAGTAATTGGAAACACAATTTCCTAGGTCCTAAAGGAAGAATTTAGTGAAATGACCAGAAGTTTCTAAACATGTACCAGTAAATTTCCTTTCTAAAAAGTGACTTTCCTTACAAGCCCTACTTGTGCACTTCCTAATGTATTCTAATGAATGCAAATTGAAATATAATACAAATTAAGTGTAAATTCAAACCCAGGTCTTTGCAACTGAGTGAGTTGGGTTTTGCACTGATTATTTTCTCTCCACATAAACCCTTCCCACCTTGTATTTCTAACTTAACACACCATGATAGAGCAGCAGACTTCAGAGGCAGGAAACTAAACTTGTCATTGCCAGAAGACATACAGCTCTGCTACTCCTAATAATAGGAAAAATCAAAGCCTGCCTTTGGACCATGGTGACAGAGAAGTTATGTGCATACAATCAAAATCTAATCTCTCTATCCATCTTGGACTGAACCTGCTGGGCAAACACATTCTTTTGACAGTACCAAGCACTCAAACTTGGTATTTTTTCAGCATAACTGCAACATTTTTAAAGCACTATTATAAAATGTGTCATAATTTCTTTTAAAAGAAAGCAGCATTCATACAATTCCAGAAAAATATTTTCAGAACAACAAAAAAAAAAGCAGCATTTCTAAGACATAATACTGAAAAGAAACAGAAGAAATCCTTTTAAATCCTTAATAGAAATCTGACAGCCCTCTGAAAGGTGCTTAGTTACCTGGAGAGTGCTTCATTTACACCTTGGATGGTATTACACCTTAAGGAGTCCACTTTCAAAGGCATTTCAAGAACTCTGGATCCCAGCATAGGCTGACAGATAAATTAACAGACACATTTCACTTACCTGAACCAAGAGGTGGGCCATGGTAGCTTCAGCTTCTGGTCACAGGAATTGTGCCACGTGGCTTTGAACAGGCACTGGCTCCCATCCAGCTGGCTGGCAGCAAAGACAACTGCACCTCTGCAGGCAAACCCTAAGGATTAGAGAAAAGGAAAAAAAAAATTAATAAAAATAAAAATATCTAATCAAGCCTTACAGCTATCCAGCAGTCTTTGATCTGAGATGCTGCATTTTTGACCAAGAAATAAAAATACAATCCAACATTTCAAATACAACACAACACAGAGATAGAATTTTGATTGTATTACTTCAAATGCTGAAGCAAGTTTAGTCAATCCCATTGCAAATGCAGATCTACTGACAATAAAAATATCACAACATGTTCCATGAGGAAAAACAACTGAAAGTTTCTGGACACTAAAGCAGAAAAGACTGCAGAGCTGAACTTCACAGAAGGATTACAATGAACAGGAGAAATTGGTTTGGTCCAAATACATTTATGAAGCCTTTTTAAAGGAAGTGTATGACCATCTAGGATTACTTCAGATGTCAAAATTAGACTAGGATGGTTATAAACCTTATATATAACATTTTATAACAGAACTATTCACAGACTTTGCAAACAAGAACTACCCCTCACATCACACACTAACTCTTCTTTTTCCTCTGTGAATCCCAGTGCATTCCAGAAACTTCGTGGGAAATTTAAGCTCTTTTAAAATTTTTAATAATCTTGCTCAAAAAGCCAGTTTAAATTAACAAAATGATCTTTCAGATTTATCAAGACGTTACAGTCCTTCCACTTTTCAGGTCTCTAACAATTTGAGAAAGCAAAATGTCAGCCCTTTACTGTGCTTCCAGAGGATTTGGCCAGAGGTGAATTGATCTAATCAACATATTGATTTTTTATTTTTCTGATTAATGACTGCTGTGAATCACTCAATTTGGAACAGTAATAAAATGACAGCAACTCTGACAACAATTCTCCTCTTTGGAGGAACTTCTTTGTACCACGTGGTAAGCATTTTTTTTTTTCCCCTGTTGTTCTGAATTAGAATTAATAACACAAAAAAAAAGTTGTATTGGGCAAAGCAGAGTAACACAAGTTTTATATACACAACACTGCAGCTCAGCTGAGGCAGAGTGAGCAACAGCAACTTAGCAAAGACTTGATGCAGTTCTGGAAATGAATATAAAGAAGAATCCTGTGCATGATACAGAGTCCATCACAACTGCCATTAGAGCTGCAGAAGCAGAGCTGCTGCTTATCACTTCCTATGCACATTAAATTATAAGCCCTATCTCTAATGACAGACTGTTCTTTATCAGCCAAGCCTTATTCTTCTATTGATGAATAAAGTCTTTTTGCCTTCTAGAAGTAAAAACAAAACCCGTTTTTAGGAAATCCATAAACATATCTTATTTAAAAGCCATTTCACACACACACAATCACATAAACAGATTTATTGAAAAAAACAATTAAAAGAAAGGACATTTTGCTAAATTTTGTTTACGTAAGTTTTTCAAAATGTGTTTAAATGTTTAGATAGAAAAACATGATAAGCTGCACTTTTGAAAACAATTGCTCAGCTGACTTTCTTCTGACTGGGAATCTGATTTTAGCTGATTTATTAACTAGAGTTTGATAAAACCTGCTGCAAACTGACCTCCCCAAGAAGAGCCTTCAGTCATGAAATCCTCTGCTCTAAGGACCACTGCTGCTCATGTTACAGCACAAACCAGGCAGAATCACAAAGAAACCCTAATGGATTATAATCCTGATTACCTAATTTGTTCCTTCACCTGTATCAAAGCAGTTCTCATCTAACCCCCAGTATTAGCTAAAACCAGCCTGAGATGGTGCTGCAGCCAAGAATGGAGTGATGAGTTGGAAACTTAATAAAAAAATAATCACACAATGGAAATATAGGTCCTGATTTCCCCAAACACCAATACAGCTTCAGTCTGGACAAACAAGCTTATTTTCCTAAGCAGAGAAACAGACATTTAATCCACATTTTCCATCATTATCTTTGGGAAAACAAGAAAGGACAACTGAGCTGACTTTTCAAAGCACACCAGCATTAAATTAAAAATACACTCCACAGTTACAAGCAAAGGTCTTTATGGTCTACCAGGTTATCTTTGATTTATACCTCTGTGACCACGTTCCAGCCCTAACAAATCACTTCCACCTACAAACAATGTGAAGCATATTTTCCCCCAGGGGACAACACTTTAAACACTCGACCTCTAAAGCTGACAGTATTTATACCACACATTGTTCTCCTCCAGGAAAAAACATGTGTTTCTTTGCTCTTTTTCTACTGTTTGCTTAAAGAAAAGTAAAATATACTCAAATACCTGCTCTCACAAGCAAGGTTCCCATGGCTGCTCTCCCTGCAGTTCCACCAGATTGCACTGAAGGTTGGTGATTATTCCCTGCACAGGTGCTACCAACCAGCAAGGAAAAGCCCAAGCAGGGTCCTGGGGCTGGGGCTAAAATCCTCCCTGTCCCTGGGGTGAAGCCAATCAGAGGCAGCTTTGGAAACAGAGGAGAATTTTCTATTTTCTGCCCCCTTAAGTGCTCATCGTAGAAAATGTGGCAGATAAATACAAATGTATGTGAGAATGACTTTAAAACACAGAATTATTAAGGATCTAGTGATCCGCTGCCTTGGTTTAGTTGGTCATGTTTAGTGTTAGAAAAGAATGTGTTTTTAAAATGAAACATAAATATGCAGGTAGAAGTTTCACTCTGGGATGGAGAAAACAAAATGTACAAAATAGTTTCAAGGCAGAGACGAGGTATAAAAATCTGTCTTATTCTATATATTAGAATATAAAGCAGCTAATGAACAATGCTATGCCTACAACAGCATAGAGTTTCAAATTGACATTTCTTGGAAGTAGGCCTCAGGAACATTAATCCCTGCATGTCATCTACAATTAAATATAAACTAATTATTATTACAACAAGAAAAATAAGTTATTTGAATAAAACCAGTTCTAACTAACAGATTGTTGTATCTCTCTGGTTGTAATGCTATGAATATTGTCTCTTCACATAGGTATCTCTAAATATGTATATTTATAGAATGAAGTTACTGAAGATGAAGTGAACAGCATGAGTTTGGAATGAGGGTGAAGCCTGTAATCAATTCATTCCTACATTTGTTTTGATCACTATGACTGAAATGCAGCCTTACAACATGGTAACCTTGAGGTAGTTTTAGAGCACTTAGATGGTGTTTTTAAGGCACTCAAACCTGATTTCTCTCCATTGACAGGTGGCAGGAAAGGAAAACAAACCTCTCAAAGCTCCACGTCAGCCATGGCAAAAAGAGGGGAGTGATGAAAACCTGTATTAAGTCACAGAGGACAGGATAGTTTGAGTTCACTAGCAGAGCACTACTGGTGTAAAAGCACAGCCCTTTCACCAGGGCCATGTGATGATGGGAGAGGCATCAGAAAGAGCTGCTCTTAATCTTTTCTCCTTTAACTCCAGCCAAAAATTTGACAAACCAGAATGAAAATGCTGGAATTTTGCATTTAGATGAAGTAAAAATTCAGAGCTTTGAAATATTCACAGAGAAATATTCCATGGTTGCAGTGTGACACTCCAATTCCATGCAAATCTTCATTTTGCTTTTAAGGCACTGTTCTTACTGGGGTCTAGAATTCAACCTCAGCACTTCACAGGTAAATCTGGTCCTGGAGCAGAGTATGATTACCTTGGTAAAAACACTGCCACCTTTTCATTTCCCATGCTTCATGAATGGGAGATGTGGCAGCTGAAAAGCTGGGAAAAGGGTCATTTTGAAACCTGAGGGTGCCTTCAGTTTAGACCCCATTTTGACAGGAGGTTCAAGGCACATTTCATTTTGTTCAACGGTTTGTTTGATAAGAATATCCCTCAGTCATAGGAAAAGATCAAGTCATAGGAGAAAATAGTTTCTCTCATCCTCCCCAGCTTATCTCCTCATCCTCTTTTCAGCATACAGCAAGGTGTGTTTGCTTTATACTCAACCAACTGGAATTACATCAAATTCATCTAATGGCAAATGTCTGTCAAAAATTAGCTTGTGTGGATCCTTAATAGCTGAGCTCATGTTTTCCGGGCGGCTGTGGCAAAGTTGTTGAGCCAGTTGAATCTGTCAGTCTGCTCCTAATCTTCCCTGACACACTATGCTTAGGAATGTAATGAGACAATACCCAATTTAACAAATGACAGCTCTGTGGCTTGCTGTCTCTTGTTGCAAAGAGAGCTGTCCTTTCCTGAATCCCTTCTGCTTCAAATGGCATGTGTTTAAGCTGCTGTGACCGGTCATTTTTCCTTCACTAAGTGCTGGGGAAGACAGCAGAGTGCACTCAGCACACCACACAATGTGAATTGCAAAACTTACCTAAATGGGGGTATCAGGTGGTGAAACAAAAAGATACCTCACTTGGGGGGGAGTGGGGAAAAAAAAAGAAAAAAAAAGGTGTTTATTTTCATTATAAGCACTTTAGTAACACTAGCTTAAATAAAAAAAATAAATTTATGCCTCAGAGTGCACTGGAAGTCTCCAGGGTATTATTCCTGTGTTCTGGAGTTCACAGCAGAGCAGTACAGACTGTTAGCTGGGCTTTTCTTAAAGCAGCTCCAAAGTTTACTGTCTGTTGGTAAAGTCTCTGCAGCCAGATGCTCTCCCAGCTCTTCCCTGGCCACACCATCATTCTAAGATCCACAATAAAACCCTGTTATTTATTCATCTCAAAAGCTTTTATCCAACTACATTAAGCAGCCACGTATTTCATGAATGAGGAAGCAATGGAAAGAGAATTAATGACTTCCCTGGAAAACTTTCCTGTTGTTAGTGTGTGGTTCATTCCACCTCAGGAGGCTGTTTTCTCCAGTGTGAAATCACACTTGAATCCCTGTACAGCTCACAGGTAGTTTGATTTAGTCAAGTGTTCACTTGAAAAGCTTTTGCTGTTTCTGGTTTTGGGGTGGTTTAGTCCCTCACCCACCTTTTTTTTTTTTTTTTAATCTTTTTTAGTATCAAATTCAACTAGAATTTCTATTCCTTTTGCTTCTCCAGCAGTTTGTGGCCAGCAAGGATAGTGAGACCCCCACTGAGGAAGACCTATGGTGGGTTCAGTTTACCTCATGCTCTGCCCTGGGCTGCCAGCACACCCTCCTCCTCCTGTATCAAAAGCAGAAGTTAGAAAAATCACCCCTACAAGCAAGTGTCTTTTTACTTAAATTAACCTAAATGGTCTGTGGCACATCAGAATCATGACAGCATGTGGTTCATAAAAATCCTATTTTCTCAAATCTAAATAAAAGCCATTTAGATATCAATAGACTAGAAATAAAAAGATACTACCTTTGTGTGTGCAGGACTCCTATGAGAGCTTGAATGAAATAACCTCAGGAATGAATTACAAATTGATTTATCAATTTCATAAAAATGAGAAATAAGCATTTATACAATTTCTAACTGCTGGGAAATCTCTCATGCAGTTGTGAGAATCTATTGCCTTCAAGATTTACATTTTTCTCTGTTAATTATCTTAGGAGTTATGTAAATGACCATTAATATTTTTCAACTATTTCGAATCTGTCTGAAACTCAGAAAGAAACACGATAAAGAATCAAACACCTGTCTAATAAAAGCTATGACTACAGTTATGTTGAGCAGTTAAATGAAAACATAGATTTCTACAAATACACTTATTTTCACATACACTAGTGCACGCAGGGACTGTTAAATGTATTAGAGCTTCAGTCTGCAAAGCACTTGACCACATATAAAAACACATATGTGCTAGTTTTCTCCTTTAAACTGTTCCACTGAAATCCTCAGCTATACCTCCCATGACAGCTATGGTGCAGCACAGAGACATCAAAACTCCCATAAATGAATATATTGGTAACTGGAACCAAACCAGCAGTGACAGCACAGAGCTCAACACAGGTTAATTTTCTTCTCTGAAAAACTGCAGCCATTTCAGGAGAGCTCATATCTCTCTCTGGAGTAATGGGTTCTGCAGAACAGAGGCACCAGCTGTCTCCAACTTCCAAGTACAACTCAACTGCACACGTATCCAGCCCAGATTATTAGCAATATGAACAAATGACTGCAAAAACCTCAATGCTAAATTGCAACCTAAGGTGTCAGAGCTTCTGAACACGTCCAGTGTTTACAGGACAATACTTCTGAAGCACTGAGAAAACCAGTATCAGCTCTGGAAAGCAGTGTCATTAATAACAGCAGGAACCACAGTGGGCAGGACAGGCTTCCTCAGGAATAAATACTCGACAGAATAGAAGTCTTGAAAAGAATTCTTCCTCTCAGCAGAATAGGAAAAGAAGGATGACAAGGTAAAGGTTGGTGGGGGGAAGAAATCCCTCTTGCAGATAATGAAATAGGCAGGTGACTCTCAGCAGGGTTTGAGGTTCCCTCTGTTGTCTGAGGTTCAGCTGCATGAGCAGCAGCATTGCCCTCCCTGCTACACACATGACCACTGGGCACGTTGATATTAGCAAGACCTGGCCTAGAAAGACCCCAAGGAACCCCTGCATCCCAAGGTTCACTGGGCAGACTGAGCTGTATGGGCTGTCCTTGTTCCAGCAGTGATAAAACAAAGGCAGCAAGGCTCTAACTGCAGCGTTCTGAATTTCATTCCTAAAGAAGATGCTTGATGGATATTTCTTTTGGCTTTGTTTGCATTTTAAATTGAAACCAGCAATGAAGTTTCTGACTGTTGCTTGTAAAATAAATTCTGTGATTCCTAATATGCTCCTAGGTCTGCAATACATTGGGAGTCACTCTCCTTTCCACAGTTGAGATGCTTTCTCAGTTACTTGTAAGAAAATGACAGAGAAAGTTCCCATCTCCAAAGACTGAGCCTACCAGGGGGCAGAGGGAGGGCCACCCCCCGAGGATGGAGATGTGGGCACCCAGGGGCTGGCAGGAGCATGGCCTTGCCAAGGGGACAGATCCACTCCCCCAGGGAGCCCAGCCTGGGCCTCAGCAGAACTCAAGCATGATGGGCTTTACAAACAACTGAACCAATTTAATCCCAATTCTTTACAGGTCTGTGTCACCAGAAAAATCCCAGCACACTTTCTGCACTGTAGATCACAATTTCTGTGACTGGCTTCTTTTTTCCCTCTAAATAGAAGTGCTTATCTTTGTTAATTATTATTTTTGCATAGATAACTTTATTTGTGACTTGACTGGTAAAACTCTAAGGAGCTGGACCATCTGGAGACCAAAGTTAAAATTGCATTTCAGAGTTAAAATGCTCTGGGAGTTTGTTCCAGATGGGTTGCATAACATCAAACTGCTGTAGGAAACAGTGCCAGAAAACAGGTCATTTGACACATACAACCTTTGTGATAAATGTTTATACAAATTATCATTCTCAATATTGCATTTTAATTACATAAAGAATTCTGGGTGTGAAACAGAACAATGGGCCTGGTCTTCTGCTACCAGAAAGCCAGAAGATGGGGAAAGCAGTTAGTGAGGAGAGGACTGGCTTGGGTCAATGTTGCTGTTGTACCCCTTCTGAAAGAGATCTGAATGAAGAGATTTTTGACTTCTCATTTCTCCTTATTACATGTTACTTTAAAATATTTGTGAATTTCTATTTTCAGAAACAGGCCTGAACATGTTGAAGTAAAAATTGGAGTGGTAGCAATATATGTCCTGTGATCTCCTCTGTTGTTCTGCTATGTTCTGTAACAGCCAAGTGAGGTTCTGTTTCATAGTCTTAACTCAATTTTGTCTCTGTAAAGATTTATTTTTTTATGCAACTGAGAGAATTCCTCTGAAAATGAACATACCAGTACAGCATAAGCATGGGACGTGCAAACAGAGCCAGGCTGAAGGCCACAGAGTTCCTGAGACCATGAACAGTAAAGTTTTGTCCCTCATGAGGAATTGACCTGGTAGTCAAATGGGCTGTTGAACACCTGCAGCTTCTGCAGCAGACAAGTGCTGGTTTACTTTGATGAAGCTGATAAAAGGTGATCTCAGGAATTGGCCCAGGAGGTGTCTTAAAAGACCTATAATTGTTGTTTATATGAATAACTTCCACAGTCATAATTTGAATTAGAAATATATCTAAACACAAATTGTCAAAGGTGGCAAAAGAAGCACTGCCTCAAAGTTTGTTGTTGTGGGACACATTCTAGTTGCTTCCCAAGGTTCAAATAGCTGTAAACATTTAATTAAAAAACAAACAAACAAAAATATTCCCATTATTTAGTCATTTCATCTGCCAGGAGGGAGAGAGACTATCTATCTCTGTAAGTTGCTAGGTGACTTTACTTGTCTTCTAGCTGAAATGAGAAAGACATTGAATAGTGGATAGGTGCACTGAGGAAATCACCTAATAAAAAGGATGGCTTATTAGGAGCTTGGGTTTGTGATGTTAACATGTAAGATATGTACAATGAAAGCTTCTCAGTTACCAATGTTCTCATTACGAGACTGAGATATGGAGCATATCATCTCTGGGGAGGGTTTGCTTTGATTATAATAATAATATTAGGTCATGCAAGCAGAGCTTGGGATACAAGGTAAATATCTATTTACATGAGAGAAAATAAAACTGGGAACACCATTTGGAAAATTAATGGGAATTCTGAAGTACATCTGTTAAGCAACTGAAAACCCCATTTTCTTCAACCACTGAAGCTGATGGCTTTCCAATTTTCTCATTATTTCCAGGTGTAAAAACTTTGGATGTTGGTTATTCTACCTGTAGACTACAGGAGGAAAAAGCAAACCTCTCCTTACCCACTTCTGGAACATCTAAGAGTTTTCTAAAATAATGGCATAATGTTTTATATATATATATATATTTACACGCACGNGTATATTATATTAAAAAATCTAGGTGTTTTCTAGATGTCTGAAATCAAACTTTTCAAAAAGAACATAGATACATCCAAGGAGATATTTACTTGGTTTCTAATACATTTAGCTTCCTTCACTTCAAGGCAGACATTTAAGCACATCTATGATAAAAACATGGAGAAAAACTGTTAGTTCAGTGCCAGTTCCATTTAAATTGAACTTGGAAGGGGTGCAAAGTGCATATTCCTCAGTTCTCCAGTCTGTGTTGTGACTGAAGCAGGGAAGTCACAGTTCCTCCATAGCCTTCTCTCCTTCAACTCCCTAATTGTCAAAACAAAGCAAAAGTAGCTGTAAAATGAGTAATTAAGCACTGGCTGCAATGTAACCACACAAGTGACAATGCCTTCACTGGCTCCAGGTTGCTACACCCACAGCAGCCTGCCAAGCAGAAATGCTGCCATATGGCAGGGGAAGATAATGACTTGCAGAACAGTGCCACAGAGCTCTGCTCTCCTGTCTCCAGGAGCTGCAATCCACGTGGAGGAGTCAGAGCAGAGAGACTCATCTGCAAGGCTGCATTACCAAGAAGTCTTTTCCAGCATGTGCTTTGCTGAGGCTCCCCAATGCACGGCTGAGTGTGAGCTGAGTGTGACTTGCAGAAGCAATTTCTGGGGCTGCTGGTCTGTGTCATCATCACCCAGCACAGCCACTGGGCTCTGCAGCACTGCCCAGCTCTGCCCAGACTCCAGCCCAGGGTGTCACAGTAACTGAGCGTGGGGGCTGGATGAGAATATGCTCAATCAACCTATTTTCTCCTGCACAAAACATTTAGTCTCAAATAATCAAGACAGAGAGAGCTACAAGGCTGGCTTGCTAACCTCATCTAAGAAGGAAAAGAATTTCTAAATCCACCCCTGACTACCCCTGTGGTTCTTTTCTATCATATTTTTTCAGGCAAAGCTTTTTCCTTTTACCATTGGAGGAAACACCACCACTTTACAGTTCCACTCGAACATACTTATGCTCTTAAGAGGTGTTATTTTCATAGGAATGTTTGTCTTGCAACTCTCTGTATATAAGAATAGTATTTATTTTTCACTACATTTGCTCCCCCCCTTAAAATTGACGCATTCATTAAAAAAACCTTTGGCATAAAACAAAAGAGAGAAAATCTAAAATAATTAGTAAAGCAAAATAATGTTCTAAAAGCAGAAACAAATGAAGCCCAAATATACCATGCAAGGGCCAGTCAATGATTTTAAGATGACTACTTTGATCCAAAATAGGTACTCCATTCACTTGCTTTATGAATAACCCGATGCACAGAGCAACTTTTCATTGTTTTATGTTGCTTTTTTTTCCTATTTCATCATTTCACATGCTTGATATCAACCATTAAGCACTGCTGATAAATGCCTAAAGGGGGGAAAAACCAACCCAACAACTTTCTGTATAATATTAAATGCCTTGGTTATGGTAACAGCATCTTCAAAGGATTCTGTGTAATTAAAGCACCACCACCACATTTAAAAGTGCACAGTGATGATTAAGCTGTACCCAGGGCTTCTCTGCAATGTGTGATAGTTGTGTCTCTGTGGTGAGGGAGATTAATTTGGTTAAATATATCATTTGCTCTGGTCTACAGAATAAGGGTATTCAAGTGAGGGATAGAGTGGACTCAGAGTGTGCCTGTGAAACAGGCTTTGTGATCTGAAAAGAAGCATTCTCTTCTTAAATCTCACCAGCCCATCCACTCCAAGGTGAATCCTCTGGCAGAATCTTGTTTGTAAGATTTATGAGCAGACAGGACTATATAAAACCATGAACAGTCAGCCAGTCAAATAATGATTAAGTAACCAATGATGCTATGTTCCTAAGTGCATAATGAAAGATCACTGCTATCGACAGAGCAGAGGCAGTGCTCAGCAATGGGAGAGATGGTGCTGGGCACCACTGACTTCTCTTGGAGAAAATTCCAACTAGAAATACCAAGCTATATTAATGCTGCATTTAAAATGAGGCTCGGGAACAGAAACAGCAGGACAGGGATCTGCACGTCAGCCTGGGTTTTGATACACTTCTATTGCCACAATACCAATTAATGCAAAGGCTGCACTGATTAATCAGGGTTTTCTCAGCCCTGGGCAGCTGCAAGTTTGCCCTGTAGGTTCTCCATTGTCAAGGAGTAAGAATCCATCCCCTCTTTTTTCCACTGGAATAAGTGACCTCATATTCTCCCCTCATTCCCTCCCAGTCCTGATCTGTTACCTTCACAAACCTCTCAGCAATCTAATTTTCCATGAGATTTCTGCCACTAGCAGAAGTCTGTGGAGAGAATGTGGAGGGATATACAGGCAAACACTCCAAACACCCAAGGCTGGTGCCATCAAAAGAGGGGAATATTCATTCCCCATGTAGGGAAAACAGCCTGAGAGTAAACTGAGGAGAACTTCAGTGTGTCTGGGTGTGTGCAGGACCAGGATGAACAGAGCAGTGTCAGAAAGAAATGCAAGCTACAAAATTCACATCCTCATTCTATTTCTTTCTTATTCTTTCCTTCTCTCTCATTGCTTCTCTTTCTGCATGTGGAATATGCATTTGTTTGATCACTTTTCTTCTCCAGCTGCATAACAGCATGAACACTGTAGATGAGCATTTAAATATTCCACTTTAGTAGCCCAGTCCCAATCTGAACACATCTCTCTGCCTTGGACCCCTGCTGCTTAAAGCCATTTGCACTCAGATCAAATGGTGACCTCCAGAAATGGAAGTATTTACATTGAAAAAGGACTGAATAAAATATTTATAAGGCTATTGTTACAAACTGGAAAAATTATGATATAAATATGATTACGCTGTATAAATCAGATAAAATCTACATGATCTGTGTTTTCTTTCAAGAAACCCTAAATAATTTGGTTTGTGAACTACACATAAAAGGAATTTCAATAACATTGTATTTCCAGGCTTTATTGTTAAGGGATACAAGGAGAGCTTTTCCCTGGTTGAGATATTTTCTTTAATAAAAGCATTATTTCAGATAAAGTAAGCTTGGCTCATTTAAAGTCCCCACAAGGGACAGATACATTTGGAACAATATTTTGAATCTTTTTGCTTACCTAGAGGAATGATATCCCACTTTTTGTAATCCCAGTGTGGCTTTATTTTCTGGACAACTCAGTTATTCTCTCGTCCTCTGACCTTATGATGATATTGGTTTTCCCTTTTCTTCACTACACCATTCTGTGAGAAAGCTCTTCAATTTCATACAAATCTAGTTCACATACAATATCTGCAACTTAGTCAACTTCACAAGGCATAAAAATAGCCATTTCTTTTCCCTTATACCTTAGTTCTTACTTCTGTACAGAATTGCCCAAGTGCTATGAACTTCTCTGAAGTGAATTTACCAAAAAAGAAGAGGGGGGGAAAAAAATTTGAGTATAATGGACTGACTTGATCTAGATGACAATGAAGCTGAATTGCTCTGTCTCCTCCTTATTTGCTTATTAGAATATTTGAACAGCAGGTGGTGATTTAGGCAAATACTGAATTAACACAGATCATAGAGAAGGAGTTACCAAGAGTGAAGTCTCCCCTGAGCTTCCTTTTCTCCAGCCTAAATAACCCCAGGTCCCTCAGCCACTCCTCATAACTTGTGCTCTAGACCCTTCACCAGCTCCACTGCCCTTCTTTGGACGTGCCCCAGCACCTCAATGTCCTTGGACTGGGGAGTCCAGGATTCAAGATGTGGCCTCACCAGTGCCAAGTACAGGGAAATAATCACCTCCCTAGTCCTGCTGATAGAATCCAGGGTGCTGGTGGCCTTCTTGGCCACCTTGGCACATGCCACCTTCAGCTGGCTGTCACTCAACAGATTGTTTTCCATCCAGCAGCTTTCCAGCCACTCTTCCCCAAGCCTGTAGCAGGAACTGGTCCCAGCAGTGGTGAGGAACACTTGTGACCAGCCACCAATTCATTCCATTTGTCTCTTTTTGAGCTATGCAACCTCCAAAGGACTTTTGCCAGAAATTCTCAAGCTGCCATCCTAGCAGATTAATCCTAAGGAGCAATTCCTTAGGTGAAATTGATGGTGAACCCAGTGGGATGAACATGCTAAGAATAGAGGGGAGAGATACACAGAGATTTCCCCAGAAAACCAAAAGCCAGCTATGTCTTTTCCTGACACAGCCATCAGCAAAGCTGGTTACAGGACTGTAATCTACAGCTAACAAGTCAACACTTGAACAATTTCCAGCCAGGATCATGAGAGATCCTTCTCCAGAACCTTGTCTTGGTGGGTGTACCACTAGACAAGGGAATTTACCCTTACACTCACTGAATACAAGTGACACTACTGGACCTATTGTGAATATATTAGGATTTCAGCAGGTCCCTCATGTCAGGAGGAAGATGACAACTACCTCAAGGCACTGACAATCTAAATTAGACAGACCACGCAGCTGAAAAATTTCATGTCTTAGGTAAACCAAGGGAGGTCAAAACTCAGCACGGGGAGGATAAGTTATCTGACTTGGCTGCTAGACTTAATGGAAGAATTAAGTTTATGTACAGGCTGCCTCCTCTAATTCTGAATTCTCAGAGCTTATGAATGATTGTTTATCTGCTAACAGCCTGCAGGGATTTGGTAAAAAAGCTACAGCATAAAACTGAAAAATAATTGAAATAAATAAAGTCCTGTCTGGCACTATCCTTGTTTATTCTATGCATCTGATCTTAACATTCTGATGTCTTATGCTCGTAATACATAATAAGAAACGAAAATGTCATAAAATCAATACCTTCTAACAGCAGAGGGAAATGTCACAAATTATCCCATTCTCATTATAGTTTTCAGACAGTAATTTCACAAGCCTCCAAGGGATTAGGAAAGCTGAGTATATTTTTGCTCTACTCTCAGATGTCAGTTTTATTGTACATGATCTCGGCAGCGAAGGTTCTCTGCTCGGGAAAAAGTTAGAAATCAATTGTTTTGCCAATGAGATTCTTTTGCAAGGCTGTTAGCTGCCTTTGTAAGTGTGAAACTACCTAATTCCGTGACCCTGCTTAAATTACTTTGCAATACAAAATTACACTCTAACCCCTTATGAGCTACAGAAGCTGTGTGCACATACAGAATGGGAGCTGTGTTGCTAATAAATAAAAAGTGCATGTTCTAAGGAAAAGACACTGAATAATTAAATACTGAAGACCTCACAACTCTTCAATATTTTCCTAGAAGCACTTTTTTTTTTTACAGCTAGGGATTAGAGGCTGACTGACCCTACCTAGATAGGAATGAGCCTGGAAGAACTGCCCCAGTGCTGCCACATTTGTGAGCAGACACCAGCCCTATTTAGCTGTTATTTATTTCCAATGAACCAGAACCCTGGGATATTTTATATCACGTTCAGAAATCTTAGGGAAGATGTTGTGTGGGTGTCACAGATTATATGGGACATTACACACATCAATGGTCCTTTCACCCAGAAAGGTGAATTATACCAATTAAAACCACAACAAAGCACCACCAACAGCAAAAAAAAAAAAGGCCAGGCTTTGGGGATAGGTCTAAATATGGCTACACATAAAATCTAAACTGTCATTGCAGTGGTTTGGGAAAGGATAATACCTCTTGGCTAAACCCCAAGAAATGAGTGAAATGTACTCTTTCATTGTAAAAAGATATCCAGTTTTGATCCAGAATGCACAAGAGGTGTTTTTGCCAAATACAAATACTACCCCAGATTTCCTCATGAAAACATGAACTACTGTGAAATGGGTAGAGCTAAAAAAATAGAACTCATACAAATATGAAACAAATTATTTAATGGAATCTCTTTCCCAGCAAAATTTTATCCTGAGAATTCAGAACTTCTTAGGATAAACCTCCACAGTGTTCATCAAGGGTTTTCCTCTGCCTATGGGAAGGAAGAAATGCTATTTATCCTTCAGCTGGTAAACCAAAGTGAATAATCAGAGCATACCTGGATAAGCCTCTGCTTAAAATTTCATTATAGAAATTGCGGCAAAGGACAACAAAGTTCCACTGGATTTAATGGGTTCTTTTGTTGGCACAGAACACTGAAGACCCAAATTCTAAGCTCAGTCCACCTACACTGAGGTACTCAGAGGAAAAAAATGAACATAGTCAACATGAAAACTAAACACTCTCAGTGGTCTGAAAGAGCTGACCCTCTCACCCCTAACAAAAAAATACGGGTGGGTTCTTTTGTTAAGAAATCAGAAAAATATCTTCATCAATCATTTCTGACATGCTGCACTTAGAATGTATGAACGAGAAGCATGAACTAAGCACAGATAACTACAGGAGTGAACAGAATGGCTCACAAGGTATCAGATGAAAATGACAGCTGTTCTCATTAAACTCAGTATTTATGTTTTCCTAGTTAAAAATAACATCTTATTTACAAATAGAAGTAACTCACCAGCTGAGGAAAAAAAACAAACAAACTACCAACTCTGGGTTTATTTACTTTTGAGGAAACACTGCAGGAAAAAGCTCCTTCCCTTTCAAGTTTCCATTTTTCTTTTTTTATTGGTTCCAGATCACTCTCTTTTGTTTTCATTTCCACATGAATTCTCTTCAGGCATGTGGGCTTGCAAGGATTTATGTGCCACTATATATAACCAGAGGTCAGAAAATGCACTCTAATAGAAGAGACCTATGATTTCACTCTGGAAGATGATTCTCTAAGTTAGTGAAATCAGTCCAGGAGGGCACCCCACTTTTGCTTCTCAGACTTTTTCTGGTGCTGGATTTCTCAAAATAGTATTTTAATTTTTTCCCCCTCTAATCTCAGGTTTTAGGTACTTGTTTTGTGGGATTTTTTGTTTTCTTTCCCTCTTTCTTTTTTTCCTGTGGCACTTGGCAGCAAATCAACTCCAGGTATCATAGCATTTCTGTGACCTTTAGATTCTAAACTAAGTGAAGTTTGTATTTCCTGCTTTCTTCATTTCTCTGTATTAGTTTCTTTCCCTTCTCCTGATTGTATTAGTGCTATTAGAGTTTTTCTCCCACACAATAACCTCAGGATTTATCAAATTAAATGCTGTTTGGAGGATTTGGGATTTGAGTTCTGAATCTTGCTGCTGATGTCCTGAAAATATTCCAGCTGAATGCTGAGTTATTAATCCTTAGCCATCATTTCCATCTCAACAAAGTCAAGTAGTTAATGACCACAAAGGTAGAGCAGAGCATTTGAATAGTCACACACACTAACAGTAAACATGATTTCCTCAAATTAGAGTCTTGATGGCTCTGTTATAGCCCAAAAGTGACTTTGAATATGTTTAAGTCTCTGTTTTCTTTGAGCTTGCTTTCCAATATGACTCTGCTACCCATTAAAAATCCATAATTAGTGCCTTTATTTTCAACATGACTGACACCTATAGAACATGGCCTGACTGGCTGTACAATTGCATCAACACTGGGCACTGACCTTGAATTTTGAGAGAGCCAGCTGCCAGCAAAAGAAATCATGTATTTCATTGACTCATTAAACTCATTTTTTAACAAAAATGATCATGGGTGAACCACCAGATGTTCTTCAATTTGAGGAGACTGGGGAGCTTTTTAAATAATCAGAGTTCAGAGCAGCTCTGTAGAATGAGACAGTTTTCAGCATTGCCATCTACCTCAATAACCCTTTATTTTTCACTTATCTCATAGCAACTATACTGCCCCAGGCCCTAGGATCACATCCATCAGAAGGCATTCAATCTTTCAGGGCTGTTGGAGATCCCTGTGACGAGTTCTGTCCTTGGATCTTCTTCTTGATCATTCAAAGGTGACCTAAGTGGTGACCTGTGAGCAGCAAAGCTTCCTGAAAGCTCTCCTTTTCAAGGCATAGCAAATAGGTAAATTAGATGTTAGACTTTTGGGTCACTCCTGATGACTTCAGGAAAACCTAAAGCCAGGCCCTGCACACATCAGGATGATTTCTGATCACAATCTCTCTCTGCTCTTTATTTTCTGCTACTGCATCTGCTCTTCACTAAGACATTTCCTCCTATACTGCTGAGAACCAGCAGCCAGATCTAGATGCCACTTCCCAAAGAGAAACTCCCCAAGACCTTTTTGTCAGGCAGTGCTTGACTACCCCAGCCATCTGTGCTAATGAGTGCTGAACTTTAGGAGGACTGATTTGTTTTGTTGAATCCAAACCCCTGTGGTTTGGGAAGGCTCAGCTTTTAGACTGAGCTGGCACACCCTTTGTTTCTTTGAAGTGCTCTGTAAGACTGCCCATTGATCTCCTGCTTTGTTATGATCACTAAAAGTTTTCCAGAGTGCAAGTCACTGTGCTGACTGATTTCTGCATGAAACAAAACTGCAATGAGCTTGACAGTGAGAAAGAGAATAGGTGATAAAGAGAATATTATGTTGCATTAGATGGTAAGAAGATATGTCAACTTCAAAGATTAAAGCAAGATCATTATGGGAGCTTCTTTTGTTAAATAAATGATGTTTAGAAGAACAGAAATGGGAAGCAGAATCTGAAAGCAAGTACTATAAAAATACAGTAATTTGTTACTAAAATATATTATACAAATCTGTGTATTATTTATTTCTTTTTAAACTCACTGGGTAAATGTGATATTTTTGAAAAATAAATGGCACCTTCTAGACTGAAGAGCTATGTGCAGATTAATGGTCTTAGCCACAGCTTCTTTGATCTACCTTTATCCTTGGCCAGCAATATATTTGCTTTTTTTTTTTTTCCTCTCAGAAGCAACAAACTTCAGCTAAACCAACAGCATGGATTGTTACTTAGGTTTTTTATTTTTATTTTTTCCAAGTGCTTATGCAGATGTTTGCAATGTACTGTAATGAAGCACACAAATTTAAGTTGATTTATTGACAGTTTCCCTTCCTTCATTGTGTTGGAGAGGTTCTGTCAGAGTGAGGAAGGAAGGAAAGCAAAATGACAGTATTTACATGCAGAGCTGGAAGGGGCAGGTGAGTCACCACAGCAGAAGACAGGTAATGAGACACCAGACTTCAAGGTTTTTTTTGAAGCACACAACAAACAAGTATTTCTGCAAATGAACTTGAAGCAATGTCTGAGGTTGATGGATTTGGAATTGTATTTTCTTTTTCACTCTCTCTTAAAAGCCTGCTTAGATTCGAGAAGACTTTTCAAACTGTGGCCTTGCCATCCTGCCTTCTACTCCCCAGTCTATCTATTAATAAAAGTTATTATTAATAAAAAAAGTTACAGTCATGGCTTAAAAAAACCCAAGACACACACCAGAGAAGTCTACCTTTCACCCTGTTAAAATCAGCATAAGCAAGGCCCATTGCATGTGTGCAGGGAGAGTCATCTGCAAATTTCACAATTAATTCTAATTTAAATTCACTGAGAGGACAACTCCAGATCCTTCTGGTTCAAGTGAGAATGGATCAATGTGAGAACACACCTCTTCCAAATGGAATTACAACAAATTAATACTTGCAGTCAAAGAACACTTACTGGGCAATCACTCTGGAATTACAAATCATGTTTTTAAGACTCATTTGGTCTTCTTGACATCTAGAAAGACAGAACCAACAGAACCAAGCTGCCCATAAGGCCTATAAATACATGAAGGCAGCACTTCCACTTCATTTTGAACATGGTTGCTTTTCCTACTGATGAATTAAACAAATCAGGACAATCCAGTGCCAGAAGACAGCTTGGAAGTGTTGTGGATGATGGATGAGGAGAAATGCAGACAGAAGCCCTTTCTTACCCACCGAGACAACCTCTGACTGTGCTGAGAACACTTCTGGTGGTGGCACCATGCTGCTTCATCCCCTTCACTAGCTTGGATGCACTGACAAGGATTTCCAGGTCCAGAGCACTCAGTGGTAGCTCTGGGATCCCTGTGCTTCATATAGAAATAATAAACAACAGTACTGACCTCTAGAGAGACACTGAAATCTTTCTGAACTGGAGCAAAGCAGCTGCCACAAAACCTGAGAGCAGTGCAAAACTGAAAGAAGAAAAAAATATAGAAGCAGTGATTGCCAACAAAGTTCTAAATGCTACTAACATGTCAGAAGAGAGGGAAAAGGAAAATCAGAAAGACTAAGGTTTATTCAGTGCTGCCACAGTTTATTAATTACTGTTCCAAGCTGACAATGCTACCTGTGGGAATTATAATAATTCCCCAGAACTGACAACAGTGAGACATGAACCAAAGATGTTGGGAATTTGTCACAGAGTAGCTTGTTCTGAGAAAATATTCCTATTTTTCCTATCTATTTATGTTGTACCCAGTGAATTCAGATGCAAATATATAAGGAACAGTATAAAAGTATTCTGCAAAGATTGAACATAAGGAAAATCAGTATATCCACATGGATATTGCAAAGCTTAACAACTAACAGCAAGCCTCACTTCACCAGCACGTGTATAGTACAAAGACACAGGTAAAACATTAGACATACTACAAGAGAGAGAAAAATTCCACCCAGGCATTGAAATATTTAATCTTCACTTAGGTGAAAAGATATTAATGGTGTAAGCATAAAAGAAATATAAAAATGGCATTTAAAATTCCATCAGAAATCAGCACACCAGAGGCAGAGGTGTGCAAGGGACTATGGGGAAAAGGAAGGTAGAAATGGAATTCCCTTAACCATCCTGAAAACAATCTGCTTTTTCCTGCTATGAGCTAGAAAGATGAGAGTCTCCCCAATTAATTCTGTCCTTCTATTAAATCTCCTTCCCTGACAGAAGGTCCCAAACATTCCAGCTGATGGACTGCTGGGTGTTCAGCAGCAGAACCTGCAGCAGCCACAAACCTTTGGCCAGTCAATGCCAAATATAACCCAGTATTAATGACTGCATTTAGCCTGCTAAAATGTACAAAGATCTGGAAAACAAGGTTGTGTTTTACTGGTATTACTGGTCTGTTGTTTTAGAGTTCTCAAAATGATTCCATAATCAGATGGAATTCTTGTACACAGCACCCACATCCTTTTAAATGCCCCATCTTGATCTTTTGGCAACTGGATTCACCTAAAATCCAGAGTAAAAATGTGCCTTCAATCACTTGAAAAATATTTTTACAAGAACCTTGGAAAGGATGTTATAACACACACGATTTCCTATTAGAACAAAACCAAGCTAAACCCCAGAAGTAGCAGCAAAATCAAACCAGCACTATACAAGCCTTTAGAAAGATAAGGTTCAGTAGAGCAAAGACTCTAAAAACTATGTCTTTGCCCACACAGTCCCTTTCTTCCCTTAATATTTTTCTTTTTTTTTTCCTATTTTTCTATTATTTTAGAATCTCTATCTTCCCCAGCCTTGTCAGAAAAATCACTCCAATATCAAAGCTGTATTTCTCTGCCAGTATATTGTTGTCTAGTTATATTTGGTACCTCTCCATGTGACAGCTTGTTTNTAAAACATTAGACATACTACAAGAGAGAGAAAAATTCCACCCAGGCATTGAAATATTTAATCTTCACTTAGGTGAAAAGATATTAATGGTGTAAGCATAAAAGAAATATAAAAATGGCATTTAAAATTCCATCAGAAATCAGCACACCAGAGGCAGAGGTGTGCAAGGGACTATGGGGAAAAGGAAGGTAGAAATGGAATTCCCTTAACCATCCTGAAAACAATCTGCTTTTTCCTGCTATGAGCTAGAAAGATGAGAGTCTCCCCAATTAATTCTGTCCTTCTATTAAATCTCCTTCCCTGACAGAAGGTCCCAAACATTCCAGCTGATGGACTGCTGGGTGTTCAGCAGCAGAACCTGCAGCAGCCACAAACCTTTGGCCAGTCAATGCCAAATATAACCCAGTATTAATGACTGCATTTAGCCTGCTAAAATGTACAAAGATCTGGAAAACAAGGTTGTGTTTTACTGGTATTACTGGTCTGTTGTTTTAGAGTTCTCAAAATGATTCCATAATCAGATGGAATTCTTGTACACAGCACCCACATCCTTTTAAATGCCCCATCTTGATCTTTTGGCAACTGGATTCACCTAAAATCCAGAGTAAAAATGTGCCTTCAATCACTTGAAAAATATTTTTACAAGAACCTTGGAAAGGATGTTATAACACACACGATTTCCTATTAGAACAAAACCAAGCTAAACCCCAGAAGTAGCAGCAAAATCAAACCAGCACTATACAAGCCTTTAGAAAGATAAGGTTCAGTAGAGCAAAGACTCTAAAAACTATGTCTTTGCCCACACAGTCCCTTTCTTCCCTTAATATTTTTCTTTTTTTTTTCCTATTTTTCTATTATTTTAGAATCTCTATCTTCCCCAGCCTTGTCAGAAAAATCACTCCAATATCAAAGCTGTATTTCTCTGCCAGTATATTGTTGTCTAGTTATATTTGGTACCTCTCCATGTGACAGCTTGTTTGTGTTTATTATTAAAAATGCAATAAAACTTCGAAATAACTTTTTAATTAGGAGACTGGATTGTTGCTAAAATTAGAGCTAACATTCCATTGTATTTGATAGTCAAATGTGCACTGAGGTTGGCAACTGGAAGGAGGGGGATCACCTCTGCTCACCTTTGTGCTAATTATCTTCTTAACGCCATCTAATTTCTGGGAGGGTTTTTAATTGTTTCCTATTTTATTTGGACACAGGTACAGCTAATTAGTAGTAGAATTTTAACCTGATTGCTTTTCCTTTTTTTTTTTTTNATTAGAGCTAACATTCCATTGTATTTGATAGTCAAATGTGCACTGAGGTTGGCAACTGGAAGGAGGGGGATCACCTCTGCTCACCTTTGTGCTAATTATCTTCTTAACGCCATCTAATTTCTGGGAGGGTTTTTAATTGTTTCCTATTTTATTTGGACACAGGTACAGCTAATTAGTAGTAGAATTTTAACCTGATTGC
>VYZU01050076.1:0-26752 GCA_013401355.1 Ceyx cyanopectus
ATTTCTTTTTTTATTATTTTGTTGGTCAATATACATTAAGAAGGAATAAACCTAAAATCATATTGAAAGTTTGTAAAAGATTTTGTGAATATCAGGGTATGTCTGTTGAATTAAGGTTTATGTCAAGGTTTAAGTTAATGTTTTGTACATGGCTTAAGAAATGTGTATATTCCTTCTCTCTTCATTCCTCTGTTGCAAGACTACAGGATTTTTTCTTTATTTCTGTGAGGGAGGCTTGCTTGCTATAGAAGATGGAAGACCAGGGTGGAGGAATAAAGGTTACACATTTCAATAGCTCTTTTTTTGTCAGTCTAGGTATGATGTCTTGTTCAGAAGCTAAAAATATATAGAAGTCACCTGTCTTGTCATGAAGTCTTAATACAACAGTCTTTTGGTGCTTGGTAACATTTTCTTTTGTGTAGGTGTTAGTACAGGGAAAAGGAAAAGTGTCAGGGTGACATCAAGAGTTATCAGTGTGCTGCAAAAAATGATGTTTCTGTGGTTAGTGCTGGGGTTTTGTAACCCACAAAGCAGACCCATCACTTTGGGTTGGGGTGATGTTGGTAGGGTGGTGGTACCTACATGTCAGAACTCAGTGCTGAGCAGAGCAGAAGTGAACATTGTCCCTTTGCACCTGCTGCTCTGTTGCAGAGCAGGACATGATCTGTTCAGCACAGAGGGCAACATCTCCTCAGAGTGCCTGTTGCATATTACATTCAGGTAAGTAATGGAGTGAGTTTAAAAAGAGGTGTTGCAGAAGGATCTCACTGCAAGGCCATCTGAGCTGATAACCTAGTGCTGGTGGAGGTGGCTTCTAATTATAATTAGCCTTCTTTCAGGGTGCTTTATTTCCACCATTCTGCTTGTGTATCGTGTTTCTAGTCACTTGCATATAGGTGTTTTTAGTTATCTAGCAGCTGTGTGGGAGTGTTAGCAGGATACAAATTGAAAAATGAGCAGAAACTAGTTGGGATTTCTTTTGTCATGCAGCCTGTTGCAGCCTTTGCAGCTCCTTTTAAATACCATCCTGATCTCCTGGTTTTGTCTGTGATAGTCCTGAAGGAAAGATACAAACACACAGGATTCTTACCTCTAACAACAGTTTATCTGATGTCCATACATCACAATACAGTGGTGTAATACATATATAGTGTATATCCATACATAAAATCACAATGGTGTAAAACTGGGGTGAACTGAGTTCAGCACTGGGCTCTCGAGTCAGTAGCTTGTTTATGGGCCAGCTGGCTGGTAGAGCCCTGTCTGTGGTGACATGCTGGGGTTAGAGCAAGTGCTGGCCAGCTTAGCCCTTGGACCTCAGTGTCCAGTGCTACTTGCCATGGTAAGTACTGATGGCAGAATAATAAGTCATTAAAAATAGTGTTGAAATGGTAGAGGGAGGGGTGGAGGGGGCTGAGGAAGGTGCCACTCTAGCAGTAAGCCCATTGGCATCATACTGCTGTGGCTGTCTTCCCATGAGAATGATGCCTAATGCCACCCTGCTTGTGTCCACCTCTACATGCAAACCAAGGAGAAATGTTCACCTCTGTTTCAAGTGCTCATTATTTGTAACCATGTTATTCTTTTATTTCAGGGATACTCCAAAACTGTGGGAGGCTTTGTAAAACTAGGATTAATTAACCCAGATCCTTGTCCTTTGCTAAACTCAACTACATCACCTCTAACCTGGGTGAGTTACTCTGATTACTCTGCCTTCATTTCTCTGTTTTAGTAAACTAGGCTTCTATTGTGTGATGGTCTGAGGACAGCACAGTAGCAGACAGGCTGACCTGAGCTGCTGGACAGACTCTGCAGTTCTCACTTGCTTCATATCTTGTTCATAGCTCTGTTTATTATCCATGTTGCTGTGAATGAAGCAAGCAATAATTAGCATCTAGATAGCACATAATGGCCTTCAGATAACACACAAAAATCTTCAGAAAGCTTTTGGTAATGTTCCCAGGATTGCCAGAGCCTTATTCATCTCATCAGTCTGTTTCCTTCCTTTTGAAAGGGTCATTCTCTGTTTCTAGAGCAGCTGGAAGATACCCTTAAGTTCTTGACTCTCTGGCTTTCTCCAGGTGGCTTCTCTTTCACCCTAATTTCCTTCCAGTATTCCCTTGTTTATACAGATTTCTGTGTTCTTTCTTTGCTGCTAGAGGAGGGGATAAGAAGTAGGGGGAAGCAGCTGAACAGTGTCATACAAAGTGCTTTAGGAAAAGGTGCCCCCTGTTCTCCGTTGTTGCATTTAAAAAAACTCAAACTGTCTCACTTTACCTATACACATAACCTGGCTTCTCAGAAGTCCTGGCCATGAACTGAGCTTATTGGAGCAGTAGGTTGTTGACTGAAAAGGAGAGGGAACAGATATCAGGTCAGACCTTCAGGAACTTTTTTTTCTTTTAATACAGAAAGAGCTCATGTGCAAACTGGTTGGAATTAAGTCGCCTGCTGAGTACCATGTTCTTAAAGAAGCTGTATTTAGCAAACTGGAAAAGGACAAAAGTCAACTGGAGGCAGTGGAATGGTAAAATGTTCCTGTGACTTTTATTGAAAAGCTTAAAAAAGAAAAAAAAGGAAAAGGAAAAAAAGGTTTTCAATTCTACCCATTTTGGTCCAATATTGAGACTGCTATGCTGAACAAGCTGGAAATCACAAACCTAGACTAAGCTGTTGGTAGGCAGTGAGGTAAGCCTCTCCCATTTCTCTGTCAGGCTCGGTTTACTGGGAGATGAACCAGTTCCAGCAGCAGATTCCCTTGTGGGAGCTCTTGCAAAGCACATGGAGATGAAGCTGCCCTTTGGTATGTGAGAAATTCTTTTTCTTGGATTTGAGTGAAACATCAGTATCTCTCATCAGCCTTAACTGGATTAGTTAGTTCACCTTCATTAATAAACCTTCATGTTAGGGATTTTTTTTTTAATGTCTTGTGATCTAAACTCCCCCAGTTTATCCTTTTCTTTCTATGTACACTTTAAATTTAATTTTAACATTCTTTCCTCCTTTAATAGTCTCTGTCTTAAGTCACTTCCCAGATACACATGCTGTGAATGCCTAGTTCCATGCTCATCAGGAACCTCATCTTGGTATGATGGAAATGCAAGGAATAATAGCTTGTGTGCTTTTCTCTTAGGCACTGGAGAGAGAGATATGATTGTTATAAGAAGTGAAATAGGTCTCAGGCATCCTTCTGGTCATTTGGAAGACAAATTCATTGATCTGGTTGTCTATGGTGATAACAAAGGATATTCTGCAATGGCTAAAACAGTAGGATACCCCACAGCTATTGCTGCTAAGATGGTTCTAGATGGTAAGTGTCTGTTCAGTAACATTATTTCAACCCAGCCACACTTATACTCCTCCTCAACAGGATAGGGAGAAAGCAACATGAGAAAGCTCATGAGTTGAGATAAAGACAGGGAGATCACTTACCAGTTACCACCATGGGCAAAAGAGACTCAACTTGGGAAAAAAATAATTCCATTTATTGCCAATAAAAATAGGTTTGGATAGTGAAAAAAAGGGGACAAATTAAAACATCTTCCTGCCTGTTTATCCCAGGCTTAAATTCACTTCTCTTCCTGACTCCTCATCCACTTCCCTCTGCCTCAAGCAGGGCAGGGGAATGGGGAATGGGGGTTGTGGTCAGTCCATAACAGCTCCTCTCTGCTGCCCCTTCCTTCTCTTGCTTTTCCCCTGCTCCAGCCAGGGCTGCAGGGGAACCTCTGCTCTGGTGCTTGGAGCACCTCCCTGCCCCCTGCTCCCAGGATTGGTGTCACAGACCTTTTCTTACCTGTTTTTCCTCACTGTTGTGCAGAGTTCTGCCCTTTCCTCCATCTGTTTTCCCAGAGGTGCCACCATTGTGGTGGAGGGGCTCAGCTGGGTCCTGTGGTGGGGACACTTGGAGCCTCCTGGAACCAGCCGTGTCCAGCACGGGGCAGCTCCAGCCCCTCCTCACAGAAGCTGCCTCTCGCCTCCCCTGTTACCAAAGCCTAGCCCAGTAAACCTTATTTTTTTGTTTTGTTTTTTTCCCCCCTACCTTTATTTCAGGTGAAATAGATGCCAAAGGCATGGTGATACCACTGACAAAGGATGTCTATGGACCAATACTCGAGCGGGTGCGGGCGGAAGGCATCGTGTACAGCACGCGCAGTGTTATCAAACAGTGACTGCAGGCAGAGGATTCAGTGGGGCTTTGGCTTTGTGTGGTACCCTCTCCCCGCTTTTAAGGATCTTCTGGACCAGCTAAAAGGCAGCACCTGCCATTTCACACTCAAATGGTGCCTTCCATAAAACTGGAGATACCCAGATGCATGGATTGTGGTATTTTCCTCTTTTTTCTGCTTTCATATACATGTTTCAGCATCAATCATACCTTGCCTTATTTCTGTCTAAAATATCTTGGGAGGGTTTTGATTAATAGAATTTATCTTCTAATCTATAGGGTTACTACTGAGACAAATTTAAGATATACTATAATTGGATTATTTCATGGTGGAAAAGTCTGGTTAATGAATTCCATTGATTATTTTTGTTTGTTCATATATAAAAATAATTTGTCAGAATAACAGAGATAACTGATACTTAAAAGTCTAGTTGTCCCTTTCCCTTTAGCAGTATTTGTGAATATTTTCACAATAATAATATGCAAGAAATAGTTCTGAAATTCTGCACTACCAGCAAATAAGATTCTGCTAAATCTTGAAACATTTGACTGTTGAATGTTTGAAATTTAGATCTTTTTTTTTTTTTCAAATCCTTTTCTTATGAATGTAAGAAATTAATTGGAGGAGGGAGGAGGTTTAAGCCTCCCCCAGCCTTTTTGCTGTTACAGAGTGGAAACTGGTTGCAATATGTTGAAATACCTGCTGCTATGCATTGCCTTGCTGTGAAGAGGACCCACGAGCTGGAAAGGGCATTCTGAAACACAGCACAGCTAATGTGCTTACAAGCTGCTCCAAACTGCACTTACTCCTTCCACTTACACCCTGTGCCCCAGCCAGGTCAAGTACTGTTACAAAGGAATTGGGCTAGGTAGTATAAGCAGCTTTGAAATGCTTAGAGGTTTAAATCACTGCTTTTTGCATTGGCTTCTCTCCTTTTGCTATCATGCTTTTGAAGCATTCAAGCCCATCCACACTACTCAGTCCACTGCCAGGTCAGAGCTTGCCAGTGCAGCAGCTCCCCTGATGCCCAGGGCTGTGCCCGCCCAGCTCTCGCTGCAGTTCAGCTGCATCACCCAGAACTGAACTGCAGCCTGAGTTCAGCTTCTCTCTGGCAAAACAGCTGCTGCTCCTTCCAGTTCAGGGCTGCTTCTGTGGCTTTTGCTCAGGGATTTCTACACCAGCTCATAATGCCAGCATGTCTTAGACTTCACCAGTTAGGTCTGTAAGGTATAATGCTGTGAGCAGATGCCATTTGCACTGGTATCTCTGCAACTGTCCAGAGCTCCCCTTTTCTAAGGATGGGTACTGAAGCTGGAAGCTGCTCTCAGCTTTGNTCAGTCCACTGCCAGGTCAGAGCTTGCCAGTGCAGCAGCTCCCCTGATGCCCAGGGCTGTGCCCGCCCAGCTCTCGCTGCAGTTCAGCTGCATCACCCAGAACTGAACTGCAGCCTGAGTTCAGCTTCTCTCTGGCAAAACAGCTGCTGCTCCTTCCAGTTCAGGGCTGCTTCTGTGGCTTTTGCTCAGGGATTTCTACACCAGCTCATAATGCCAGCATGTCTTAGACTTCACCAGTTAGGTCTGTAAGGTATAATGCTGTGAGCAGATGCCATTTGCACTGGTATCTCTGCAACTGTCCAGAGCTCCCCTTTTCTAAGGATGGGTACTGAAGCTGGAAGCTGCTCTCAGCTTTGCTCACTGGCACACTTTGTTGATAAACACACAGACTTTTACCTCTCGAGGCATAAGATTGCTCTTATCATGGTCCCAAGGGGATGGGATTCCAGGTGGTGCTCTGCCCAGTAGGAAAAGCAGCCAATAAGTTGAAGTTTTGATCTCTGACTCTTGCTTTAGATTTTCTTTGTGCATATGTAATGAAGTAGCAGCTGCAACAAAGAGAAGGGTGAAAGAAGCCGAAGGGAGAAGGGAAAAGGAAGGGCAGAGTTTATAGTCAGAGAGGAAAGCTTTTTATACTGAATCACTGGATGCCTTTTTACTGTCAGATTTGGATTCTGTTACAGTGCAATCTGTTTCATAGATTCATAGATATTAGGGGTTGGAAGGGACCTAGAAGATCACGCAGTCCAACCCCCCTGCCCAAGCAGGATCACCTAGACCAAGTCACCCAGGAACAGATCCAGGCGGGTCTTAAGTGTCTCCAGAGATGGAGGCTCCACAACCCCCCTGGGCAGCCTGTTCCAGAGCTCTGGCACCCTCACTGAGAAAAAGTTCTTTCTTGTGTTGACCCTAAACCTCTTGTGCTCCAGCTTGCACCCATTGCCTCTTGTCCTGTCATTGGATGACATTGAGAAAAGTCTGGCTTCATCCTCTCTACACTCACCCTTAACATATTTATAAACATTAATGAGGTCTCCCCTCAGTCTCCTCTTCTCCAGGCTAAAGAGCCCCAGCTCTCTCAGCCTCTCCTCATAAGGGAGATGCTCCATTCCCCTAATCATCTTGGTGGCCCTGCGCTGGACTCTCTCCAGTAAATCTTTATCTTTTCTGAACTGGGGTGTCCAAAACTGGACACAATACTCGAGGTGGGGTCTCACCAGTGCAGAGTAGAGGGGGAGGAGAACCTCTCTTGACCTGCTGGCCACACTTCTCCTATACACACTTCTCCATACAACATCTGTTGTATGGCTGGTGTGTGGAGCAGGGGTAAGGACAGAGCCTGCAGTGAATGTTCTGTTCTCTGCTGCTGCCTCCTCCTTCCCTGGGAGCTTAAAGGCCTACAACTAAGGGTTAAAATTACTCAGACTTGTTGCTCCTTCCAGTCCAGTGCTTGTTGAGACCAGGATTTCACTTGATTCTCTGTTCCCTCCTTTACCCCACAAATATACAACCATGGAATTGTGATTCTGGGTGTACCCATGCACCTTGCTTGCTTTTCTGCTAGGAACTGCAGTGTGTGAAGAAAAAATGGAAGTTTTGAAAAGTATGCAATATCATAGGAGCACAAAAGGAGTGAGCACAAAAAAAGAGTGTTTTCTTCCAGAAGCACTGACACTATTTTTGAAACATTTTGTATCAGAATATATTTCCGTTTCCCAGTGCAAAGCTGTTGTTTTTATAAGTCTACACTTAAATTTATTTGCTCAGCTTTTGTACGAAGATTAGACTTCTGGGTTCTCTTGGCATATTATTGGAAAGATAATTGTATCCTGTGCACAAGATTGCTTGAAAAATAAATCTGAAAACCTGAGTTGTACTGTCATGGCATCTTTAATCTAATGAGAGGGGTGTGAATGGGATTTAGGTTTTTACATAGATGGTTATAGAGAAAGGGTGTCTACACATGGACTTCTTTCTGTACCTGAAATGCTTTTCCATACTTCTTGCTAGACTCACAGGACTCTTCAAGGATTGTTCAAGCATCCTTATCTAATACCCATATATACATTTACATACATATATATATATATCTGTAACTAGACATCATCTTCAGCCATAATCTTAAGGGGTGTAACTGTTTTAGCATGTTTTGTGCAAGGGCAGCTGCTTAAGTGTGGAAAGTTATAGAACAGTGGATCTGTGATGAGCAAGTGAAAGGTTTGTGTCCCCACCTACCTCAGAGGTATTAAATCACAGCACCACAAGCATGAACAAGTTGGTGATGTTGTTAAATTACTTAAGTTTTGGTTTTGTTTTTATTTTTAAACTCTACTCACCTATGATTCCTTAGGAGGAAGGAAGCTCACTAATCAAGTTACCCTTGGCACACATGACTTACAGCCTTGTAAAAAAAACCCCAACAAAACAAAAATCTTAACCTGCCATTGTTTATTAATACCCTGCTTCTTGCTGAAGATATATATCATCTTTTCCACACTTGACCCAGTTTGAAAAGGCAGGCTCTATGTCTTTTGAGTCTGTAGCTTGGATTACAAGAAAAAAATTAATTAGAATATGGCCTTTGTCTGAGAGAGGAACTGACACGCATTTATTAAAATCTGTAATCCATCACAGTTGAAGATTATAGAAGATTTTTTATGATTCTTATTTTTTTTCTAGATCAGAACCAATATTTGTGAGTAAAGAGATTATCTTAAGCACTTATGTTTTAAATAACTTGTCAACATGCTAAGATGATGAATGTGATTACAAACATCCCTGGAAGAAACCTTGAATGACAGCTGATTCCTTGGATTATCATTTTAAAATGTCTGCAAAACATTTAGGTTGAAAAGAACAGTTAGATCAAGATAGGATTTTAGATTTTTTTTGCTGTTGGTCCAAACAAGCCTGAAAAACACAGTAGAATTAATTAGCCTAAAAAAGACTGTATATGTAACTGTATTAATCTGGAAATACACTAATAGAAAATAGCAAAACAAAAAGCATGAAGTTATGTGAGGCTACAAGCCAAATTGTCCTAAAGAAAAGGCTGGAGAAGTGGCACATGAGCATTAGAGTTTTTTATTTTGTATGCTAATGTGGTGAAGAGCATAAGTATATGGTAAAAAGATGGTTTACAAATGGCCACAAGTTCACAACCATGTGCAAGTGGAAGGTGTCAGCCTGAGTGCTTCAGAGGAAGTAGTAAGGAACCCTCAGGTCTCCTGGAAAAAGCAAAGAGCAATCTTTACATAACTCTGTGCACACCAATTTTGTACCTTAAAGCTGTGAACAATGTCCATATGTAATTCAACAGGGTTATACAAATCTGCATCATTTGAGAAATCAGTCCATTCTTTACATATGTAACTAACTCATCATTGGCCCCAAATAACAAAAATACAATAATAACAATGAAAAAATCTAGATGCTATTCTTCAAAGGCATTTAACTTGGCTAAGAATAGCCTGTAAATTAACCTGCACTTAGAAGCTGTATCTCAGTCCTGTTCTTCCTGGACTACTGAATTAGCAAACATGTGGCTATGACAAGCACCACAGGAAAAAAACAGAAATCCAAAAACCTCAAACCAAACCAACTAACTAAACCCCAAAAAAGTGTAAAACCTACATAAAGAAGTCCTGGCAGGATCACCTAGAGCAAGTCACAAAGAAACTTCCCTACCCGGGAATCGAGCCAGGGCGCAGCACTGCCAGCGCAGAATCTTAACCAGTTAGATCACGTCTCCTAAAATAGGTGTGTTTCCGCCCGGGATCGAACCGGGGACCTTTCGCGTGTGAGGCGAACGTGATAACCGCTACACTACGGAAACCGACATGGTAAGTGACTCAGTTTACCAGTTATGGTCGTGAACTGAAGTGGCAAGTCCTGATGTCTACAGGCACAGAGGCTGAGCTACCTGCACAGATGCTGTGAAACTGCGGAGGGAGCTGCTGAAGAGAGCAGAGCCAACAGCTGACATGGTATGAAGCGTGCCATGAGGTCTGGCTGCTTCCACAGGTGGTTCACTGGTTCATTCTGTGAGGGAAGGCCACACTCTGCTGGAGATGATTTGGGAAGAAGTGCTTGCAAGTCCAGAGTACCAAGGTAAGTGTGCTGCTGGTACCATGTGCAACTGAGATGATCCAAGTGGCAGCATCAGAGGTTTCACATTTGGGTATGGCTGGAACAAAACTGAGGCTCCTGAGGAAAAGGTAATTAGGTAATTAGGTTGTTTATCTGCAAAGAGTAGGGTGGAGAAAGAGCGATTGAGGTGGATAGGGAAAGAATAAACGAGGGGAAGTGGAAAGAAGGAGGGCAAAAGGGGCTGTGTGCCTGTTAACAGGCTGCTGGTCCTGACCAGTGCCCTCTATGTCATGCCCCTTCCTAAGTCCTATTCCCTTTCTCTGTGTGACAAATCCTGCTTCTACATCTGTGTGTGTGCCTGCCTTTGTCTCATTGCACAGGTGTAGTGGGTCAGACTGGTAGATGTGCAAGGAGTGGCTGAAAAAGGGGGTTAACATGGACACCCTGGGTATGGGTGGAAGTGGAGCAGAGATTAAATAACATAAAATTTTTCTGAAAGTGTCTTCTGACCTTGAAGAGCCCATGGGAAGAGGCCATCTCAAGGTCAGCCTTGAGCCCTTATTCTGGTAAGTATAAGCTCTCCTACATAACAGTGAAGACTGCTTACTGTACATAGAAGACTGCTAAGCACAGACTTGAATATTTATATTTATTTTTTGCAATGCCATAGGTAAAAACAATTTAACAATGCCAAGTACAGGTGTTATTCTCATAAAAACTTCTCATTTCAAAACAAATGATTTCTATTTCCCACAAAAAAAGTTAAAATCACATGCAACTATATGAAGGTTAATTGCTTAAGATGCACAATTATATATCTGAAGACTTTGTTAAAATAAAAACTTACCGGACTACATCATTTTAACAAAGCAATTACACAGAACTAGAAAACTGACTCTGTAGTAAAATATAAAAATCTACAATTATAAATATAAATTTGGTCCATGGATCACTACAGAAGTAGCAGTATTTACAGTAAGTATCAGATTACTATTCTAAATGTCTAACTGAAGTTTCAAAATGTTGAATGTTATGGAGAACAGTATTTTATTTACATTCTACAATATTAAAAGTTATATTTCTAGCAAATGGAAAGTGTTATAAGTACAGCAAATAAATCAGATACTAAAACCCATGACATGTTTGTAATTGAGAGTCCCCTAATATCTATAAATATGATAATTTAAAGTTAAAAGTAAAGCCAGATAAATCAAAAACTAATACTGAAAAAACATACCACAATTCAATTCTTAGAAACACTGTAAAAGTCAATCAAGTTAGTCCAGACGTAACAACATATTACAAGAAATCTTTCAAGAAAAGGCACACATTGTTAATGAGAAAAGTTCCACAGTAAAATCATATGCAACAGAAATGACTGTTTGTTTGATCAACAGTTGGGATCTGAATTTATATATATATATATGTATGTGTATATATATATATAGTGACTGGACAGGTTTCTCCCCCAACAAAGTATAAAACTGAAAATAGTATTGGTGAACTCCAGGTGTGACTGGTGTGATGTAGGTATGTGTGTGTGTGATTTGATATGTTAATTAAACTAAAGATTCTAAACTTTCAGCTGCATTTCCATCGGGTAAAGCTGAGCCATTACTGTCCATAGATGCTGACGGGTTTTCTTCTTGCCTTGTGCTGACAAGGCTGAGAATAGCTTTGTACAGAAACTGGTACTGTTCCTGGAGAAGAAAAGAGGGTACAGTCAGTGTGTTGTCAGAGATAACACCACCAGATTTTCTTGTAGCAGTTACTCAAAATTAATTAGCAGCTGATGTGTCAGTCTGTTAATATACTGTGCTCCGTAATTTATTGCGTTACTTAGCAGCTTTATTAATTTTCTGACTAAAGTCTCCCCCTGTACATGGTGTAAAGTAAAACATTAAGGAAGAGAGTACAGACGGGAGAAAACTGTCTTTTAAAAGACCTATTATGTGCTGAATCTGATCCTTGTTAAAATCAATTATAAAGTTCCCATTGGCTGAATTGTGTCAGGATCAGGGCTACTGTTTGTCTGTTGGCTTTTTTCCTCCTTGAATTTTTTTTAATTTTTATTTTTTGTCCTGTGTATAATATCCAGGCAGATTTTTTTTTTTTTTTCTTTTTATTGCATTCACTGAGGTCACTGCCTAGAGGGTGGGAGGCTCTCAGCTGGGTGTAGTGGGAAATGGGGAGTGCCAGAAGCCATTGGGATGGCAGCATGGACTGGGAAGGAGGAAAAAGGTGGATGACAGGGAGAGCAGGCACAGCAAAGGCTGTACTGTACCACATAACAGCAGCCACTCTGAAAGGGCAGAGGAATATTCTGAGTTCTAGGATGGATATATGAGGACAAAGAATTTCTGTGATGGAAGGGGTGAGGAGCAGTAAGACAGACTAAATGTAGGGTTTGTGGTCTGGACTATTAGGTTGGGCTAAGAGATATGGGGTAGAAAGAACAAGGAATTTGAAAATCTGCAGTAGCAGAATGGTGAGGAGAAGAACCCAGGCATTTACTGCAGGGCCCTGGGACAAGTGGAGGGAAGGTCCTGATGGTGCTGCTGAGGTGGGAAGAGCTCCCATTTTCACACCATTGTCTAACTACCACACCCTCAGTAATGTTGCACTAAGATCCAAGCATGCTAATAAAACACATAGGAAAAAAAGCAACATAGGCACTCATTTTGTTTATTACTTACGATGTCTGTAAAGACTCCAGGCCTCATCAAATTTATCATCTTTGCTACCTGGTAAACATCCACTGAGTTCTCATTTTCCAGCTGATGCATCAGTGTTGTTAATGCACAGAAAGTGCCCGCTGTCACCCCTCCATGCCTTGGTAAAGTAAGAAAGGAAACAATAAAAAACAAACCACACAGAAAAAAAATTATCTTGAAACTAGTTCAAGTATCTGTAGTTGGAGAAAATACAAAATCCAGGATAAACTGATAAGATGAATTTCTGTCACCTGCTCTTCACACTTTCTGAAACAGGCCTGCCCTGCAGTGCCTTAACACAAACTTCACAGCACCTGGCTACAACTGCAGAGTCTTTAGAAGTAGTCTTAGAGTTATTGCTCTGCAATCCTCTACTAACCAAATCCTGAAGGCCACAGGTCCTTCAGTATTTCAACATTTCAGTATTTTAGGCCATTATTAAACAGCTGGAGAAGGGTAAGGGGCAGCAGTGTGCCCCTGTGGCCAAGAATACCAATGGAGTATTCTGGGGTACATAGTGAGTGGCCAGTAGGTTGAGGGAGGTTCTCCTTCCCCTCTAAGCTGCCTTAGTGAGACTCCAACTGGAATACTGTGGTCAGTTCTGGGTTCCCCAGTTCAAGGGGGAAATACTAGAGAGTCCAAAGGAGACTATGAGGATGATGAAGGGATTGGAACATCTCCTTTGTGAGGAAAGGCTGAGAGACCTTGTGCTGCTTAGGCTGGAGAAGAGAGACTGAGAGGGAATCTTATTAATGTTTACAACTATCTGAAGGGTGTGTGTCAAGTTGAAGTGCCAGTCTCTTTTCAGTGGTTCCCTGTAATAGGATGAGGGGGAATGGTCACAAACTGGAAAACAGGAAGTTTCACCTCAACATGAGGAAAAACTTCTTTACTGTGAGGGTGACAGAACCTGGAACAGGCTGCCCAGAGAGGTTGTAGAGTCTCCTTGACACTTTGAAAACCTGCCTGAATCTGTTCCTGTATGGCCTGCCCTGGGTGACCCTTCTCTGGCAGGGGGGGTTGGACTCAATGATCTCCAGAGGTCCTTTCCAGCCTCTATTACTCTATGATTCTATAGTTCTATGGTTCTATAAGGTGCATCATCCAAATAGTCTTACTTTTTTCAATAATTCACAGTGAAGCCCAGATTGATTTCTTCCACAGTGCCCTACTCAACAATAATCTAGAGTATTGGAAGTTGAAAAGACAATGTTTTAAGTGTGTTAAAATAAAAAATGTTTCTCTAGTTGATGCAGCTGAAACAGAAGCAGCAGCACTATTGTTAGGTGTGGACTTTGTGCCTTGTTTCAGCAGCTTTCACTCAAAATGAGATGAAAGGATGGTTCTAAGGAAAAACATCAAAACAAACAGAAAGCTGTGGTTCTTACTCATCATGTACAATCGTGGGTCCATCACGGTTGGAAGTTTCCTCTTTGATGATGCTGATCAGTTCAAAAGTTTTACTAATAGGACTATCAGGATTTGGCCATTTTGGACACTGAAAATGCCTCACTTCAAGCACATAGTCATCCTAAGAGAGTGAAAAAAAACCCCATTAAACAATTTGGTAAAAGTCTGACTATCTTTCTTTATTCATACCCTTCAGCCTGTTCCAGTTTGGCTCTAGACTCCAGTTACAGAATCCCACTGCTGTGGAAGTAAAAGAATACCCTATTCCTTATGTCACCCCATTACCTATAGAGGTTAGTCCCTCCCAGGGTGTTTCAAGGGCATGGAATTCTGTCATTTACCACAGAAAGTCTAACAAAATGTAGGTATTACCTTTACCAAATCAACTCCTGAGTTACATGCTTATGACAGTGTTACCTGTGTAGCTTCTAAAATGAAATCTTGGATTATGAGCTTCTCCTCGTTAGACAGACACTTGTGTTCTTCAGCAATCATAGTAACTTTGAAAGTCTCACAGTTTATAGGTTCATCTTTGTTGGGCCAGTATACAAATTCATCTTCAGCCTCCAAGAAAATAAAAAATAAAAATGCAGCCATAAAAAAAAGTAATATTGAGCTCTTAGAATAAAAATTTATCCAATATAATAAATATTGGGTCACATATATAATCAATGCAGCCAGCTAGATTTAAATTGACAAATAAAAGTTTCAGTTGGATTACAAACATCAAAAGCAATGGTTTTCAGACACCTCTGTGATCCTGACCAGGAGACCACTGTACCCTGTGGAGATAGTGACCCATGTAACAATCACTATGTGCTATGCTGCATCATTCCACGCATTCAGCCTGGCCTTCAGGATCTGCTGTGCTGCTCACAGCCCACTGCCACAGGACACAGCTGGTGTACCCACTCAGTACCAGTGGCTACACCACCTGCATGGCCTTGGAATTATCTAGAACTGCAGCAGTAAGTTCACATGAGAGAATCCTGTCTGCCTGACAGCAGCAGTGCCAAAGGAGCTGCTTTCTGTAACAGCCCATGGGGGTATCCCTTCCACAGGCAGAAGCCAAACCAAACAACCAAAAAGCTCTCAAATATTCTCACTTTTCTAGTGAGACAACAAAAAAGCCATTAATTTGTTATTAACACATGCATGATGAACATGTGAGCTTGCTTTGCTCCTTAGAGTCAGATAAATCCCTGATAAACATTGGTTTGGCACATTGGGGTTGACCAAAAGAAACCACCTCATATTTCTGCCCTTACCTAAGAATGGCTGAAGAAGCCATATTACAACTGAAGTAAAAGTCCTGGAGTGAAAACTAACCTTGGGTAATGATTACTTCTACTATTTGGCTTTAAAAAATAAATTATACAGGAATTATTCAATACTTTCTCATGCCAATTACAATTTACCCAGACAAGGATCTCCATATTTCCACTAGATCTGGAGATTTTACACTCAGTACAGTATTTTTCATTTTTAAGTTTTTTGGTGGTGGTGGTTTTTGTTGTTTTGTTTTTGTTGTTTTGTTTTTTTTCAGAATCCAACATATTGTCTCATGTCTTCCATATTTCAAAATTATAGTACTAACAACATTACTACATAATCCTATAACAATCAGCCACAAAACTTACCATATTCTGACTATCAGGGAGCATGACTATTAGCTGGGCATTATGGTCCCATATCATTCTCCAGAAATCCTTGATAGTGTGTAATAAGGGATGCTGAGTAATAATAAATTCATTACTTTGATAATAACCCTGCAAAACAAAAATCAACAAACTCAGAATTGATGCCCAATTATTAACAGTTAAAGCAAACTTCTAGTGGACAGAGCCAGAAGCCTAGAAAATAAATTGCAGATTTGTGCTTACTTTGGTTTCCTTCAAATACTAGAAGTATTTTCCAGATGAGAAGAATAAAATATATTACACCGAAATAACTTTTAAGACTTATAGAAAAAAGACATGAAAACAGCTCTACAATGAGACACTGCTTTTCAGCATCAATTAAATGACTTACCATAATATAGGAAGCATTGATGTAGTCTGTCCCTTCACCAGACAGGGATGAGATACCCACTCTAGATCTCTCCACTGTAAAAAAACAGTCACGAACTAGTACAGATGTTGCAATGACTCATCTAGTTTAGCAGTTATTTAGCATATCTCATAGTAATGAGAACACTAAGACCCATCAATCAGGATGAAGTGTTACCCAGCCATCTATTTCATTTTCCTATACAGGTAGTACTTAGACAAATCATCCCTTCACTAGAAGTACTTTACAAAATGCTGTTCTACACCAATGCAGATGTCTTCATCTCTTCCCAAGGAAAAGTTAAAAGCCTGACAGGCTGTAAACATTTTGCTACCCTGAGAAGCTGACTTGAACAAGCTTACCAGGAATGATGGATGAAGTTCGGTTCTTTTCTCTGTTACACTGTTTGAGTGCAGTTGAATAATCACACTGCTGTGTGTTAGACTGGCTCAGTAACTGAAAAAGTGAACAAATAAATAAACATACTCATCAACTGTACAGAAGCCATTCCTTCATTAGCTGCATTAAACAGAAGGGTGCACACGCTGCAGGTTAATGTCCCTCTTAATTTTAAGTACCCAGAAATCCGGCTAAACTCTTTAGCAAGTCATCAGAATATTTTTCTGTTCACTCTTTTATCAGGTCAAATGATTCTTGAGCGTTAGGTTCATAGTCTTATCTTTAAAGGAAATGCCACTTCATGTTGTTTCCACATGCAGCCTCCCAGTGCCTGCTGCCACCCCAGTTTCATTTCCATTTTGCTTGCACAGCTGTTTGTGCAACTTTAAATTGTTCTGGAAAACTGTAAATGCCTGTGCAGAAAAATCAGCATTGTTATACAGCTATTACAGCTCTTGCTGTGACACAGGTCTAGATATCTCATTTATGAGCTTCCTGATTTTCTCTCCAAACCTGTGAGAGGAAAAGGGGACTGATCTGGGGGAGGATGTCTCTCATTGACTTACAATTCAATTAATACTTCATACAAGAGTATGAGAAAGAGCAAATGTAAATAAATGTACATATATCTCACTGCTGAGGTGAAGACTGTCTTCTGGCCGGTGCTGCATGCTGAGGGGAACATGTGTATTGACCAATACAGCTCATTAGCATTTTTGCCACAATGACATCTTCCTGACCTTTGTTTTACTTTTGGGATCTTCATGCAAAGGCATGTTAACAGATTTTCCCAAATCCACTTACTGCCCTATTTATCTTCTTTGTTTGTTTCGTTTGTTTGCTTGTTTTTGAATTCCTTTGAGCATTCAAATGCTGCTTTTGTCCCAGCTGACTGCATGCATTTGTTAAATTGCTCTGAATTTAGACAGCAGCTAAATTTTAGAGTTGTGTTGTGATAGCTACTTTTAAGTCAATCAAGCTTGCATGTCTAAAGCTTTTCATGTTACTATCTTGGAGACCTCACCTTGAACTGTTTCTCCAGTCTGGTCTTTCCTGTTGGTCCGGGTATCAAGAGAGCATTAACGTAGGCATGGATGTGAGTCTCCAGGACTTCTGTTTCTTTACTGAGGATGGCTTCAACCAGTGCATCATGAATGAAGATGTATTGCTCCTAGGAAAACAAAACCAGACACCCAGACTCTAATTATTTTCAGATTTTCCTGGATACATCTGGCTAAGCTGCCACATATGACATGGTCAGTATTTCTTCACAGCATGCTGCTGTATGAGAATGTTCTCAGAAGTGACCCTCTAAAGTGATCACTCCCACTTCCAACTGCTATCCTCGATTTTCTCTGTCACATCCTTTGGAACAAGAATGCCCATGCTGTTGTTTATTACCTTTTTTTTTTTTTTTTTTCTATTGAAAGGCAATGTGGAATCCAACCACCTGTTCTTGAAACTTGAAATAGACGTTTAAATATCCTGCTGTTGTCCTTATTGTTTTCTTCCGGTCTTTCACTATATACTCTTCAGTTCAAGGCAGCTATAGATAATGTTTTGGCTGAAACAGGGTTTTTTCCTACTTTAATGCATGTATAAACTGTTTGATCAGGTTCAGTGAAGACTGAAACATGTAACAATGGTGTTTCTTTAAAAAAAGCTATTATAAAAATACCAAGAAAGTGGTAATGCAGGAAGCATGATTTATACAGACTTTATCTCTTCTGAGTTCTCCCTAACAAACAGACAAGATAGGTAATTTCTAGAGTGTTTCTCTCAGCAAGCTTAGAAAGATGTCTGTATGAAAACGAAGGAAAAGGGATAATCCCAATCTGGTGACTGGTTGCCAGTCTGTCTGGTGGTGCTAAAAAAGACTGCACATCTTCCCTCCTGCAAAGACTAGTAGCCTGTCATATACACTATATATATTTCAGTCTTACCTCAGTCTGCACCAAGTAGTTCCTTTGAGTACGTATGTGCTTTAAGAATCCAAATATGTTGACTGTCCCTTCATGCTGAATTTGCTGCAGCATGCTGTCTAACACTATGTATGTGCCTGTCCTTCCAACACCAGCACTATAAAACAAAAAAACAGTCTTGAGCCTGAAGTAAAACAATAATGAAAAGAACTGTTACTTATACATAGCTTTATTTTTAAACCAAACTACTTTGTAGGTAAGGTTTTCCTCTACAAATCATATTATTACATGATGCTATTACTTGCTAAACCTCAAGGCTGGTAATGAAGAAAAATCCACCTCATTTCTTTCCCTGTGCAAGAGATTTAAAGATCATTATCTCAAACTATTTCTAAAGTATCTCTTTTTTTTTTTTTTTTTTTTTTNTTTTTTTTTTTTTTTTTTTTTCCAATTTTTGAAGTATCAACTGAAATAGAACTAAGGCGTTTTCTGCAGGTCTGCAATTTTCATAGTTCTGATATTCCTTAGGATACTTTGCAAAGTATACCTAGAAAGAATGGCATATGTCAGTATTTGGGCAAAATTAATGTTGCCAAGTTCTTCTGTGTTGAAACATACATCACTTTCAAAGGAGAGTTAATTATGCCACTCGTTACAGATTAAGAAGATTTCAAAGATACTGGATTGAGGAAACCCCCAGGAAGTGGAAGAGCTGCTGAAAGTGCATCTGTAAAACAAAAACCTTAGTTCTCCCCAGATACAGCCAAGAGGGCAAGCAATGATTGAACCCCTTCTCAAAAAGGGAGGATGCAGATGAAAGGGTTAATTGACTCACTCCTGTTAGGAACTCTGACTCCTCTAGCACAAAAATGGCTGTATCATAAGATTAAAATACTTTTTTTTTTTATTTCATAAAATATCTGGATAGGGTAGTAGTACAAGGTCCAAAGGTAATTTTTTGGTAATCTAGTCACACGTGGGAATTAGTCAGTTGTAATTCCCCTCTAAGAGATGAGGAAATGTTACATATACTGGTACATGTAACTTGACAGCAACACTGAGCTGGGTCTGCATTGTCCCTTATGTGCAGATTCAAGCTCAGTCCATACATGCTAATGCAGTCACTTCATTTCTTCCACAGAGGTGGCACAAAGCATGGGTAGTGTAAGAGCTCAGATTGCTGTGAAAAACTGCCTAAATAAACATTATATAACACCAAAAGGTCCAGGCTATCAGCACATTATTAGGCACACACAAAAAAGTATAAAGATTACCAGACATCATCTGCACTTGTTATGAAATATGAAACATGAAAAGTACCAAAACATAAAAATAGCTAAAAAGATTTTCATGAAGTTCCTCCTATGTGTCCTCCATATAGCCTGTAAAGATAAATAGAAGTTACATTTCTAACAAGAGATGACTTTTTTGAAATTCCAAAGTGCATTGGGACAGGTGAACTAAAGCCAAATAAAACTGCCTGCAGACAGAAGTGAGCTGTACCTACAATGAAGAGGTCTGACTGAAGTCACTCAACTTACTACTGTTCATGGTTTAAAAACTCTATTTAATTGACTTATAATGTACTACTGATCTCTCAGCCTCCTGGCATAGATCTTAGACTTGGTATTTTGGGGAAGCTCTTAGTTTGAAATTCCCAAGAATAGACAGTATCTAGATAGAAGCAGAACAACCAGAATGTGGCATTTTCATTTTTCCAGGCTAAAAAGAGATTTCAGTTAAATTAGATTAGATTAGATCATCCCAGAAAGAAAGTATCTTCATTTGCAGCATTTGTGAGGTGACTTTACCTGTTGGCTTCCTCAGAGTCAGCTCCAGAAGGACAGAATTCATGAGGAGGCTCTCTTTCCAAATGTTCCATCAAAGGTGAGGTACTACAGTGGAAAACCAGAACCTGCTTATATATTTTACAATAACCTGGTCCTTCACGGGTACTGTGAAGTCATTCCAGGCCCTACAAGCCCTTTTTAACCAGTTTTCCCTGAGCTGCCCAGTTTTAGTGAGCACTGACAGAAACCTGCCTGCAGGCTGCAGCACATGCAGACCTCAAACCGTTCCCCAGAATGCTCCTCTAAGGCAAGTGACTGCTAGAGCACAGAGTAATGTTAAAAACAGCAGAGTTCAGCCAGGAATAGAGTGAGTCTTCTTTTGTGGACAGAGTTCCTCTTAGGATTACAGAATATCCCTGCACCAAAGAAAGCATGAGCCAAAAACATCCTAATGATGTATTTGCAAGAATAAAACAATTACTGCTACATAAGTATCGGGGTAAGCTCACAGGAATCAAGAGAGAAGTAGAGAAAGGTACAAAAAAGTATAAGGAAAAGCATTTTCCAAAAAAGAAGAATGTAGTGCAGAGCAGTGTCATCTTGTTTACAGCCATTATGGAGATTTATAGAAGTGGCACAGACAGCTGATTAGTTGGCCTTACCAAGGATAGAAATATCACCTAAGAAATTAATCTTACTCCATCAAGAATTATTAAACGTGAAACTTTGCTTAGCCCACTAGTGAAAAAAGTATTTTTAATTTTATTTTTTTGTTTTTCTGCAAAACAAAAGCAGAGTGAAGCTTACTGCAGTGAAAACCACACCTGCAATGAACCACCACAGGCCCGACAGCGTGGCGCTTGGCATGTGAAGCCTTCCGCACGAAGGTGAGCACAGGCAGCGTGTATTCTGGAACACCCATATCAGGCCACTGGGTATAATGGTACTGAGTTACTATACGTCCACTGGACCGCCCTTTCTGGGAACCCTGCAAAGGGAGAAGAATTCTATACGTAAGCAGCCCGCATCCAAAAGGCAACTCTTCCCAATTTTATTTCTGTACTTGATAGTTCTGGAATGAGTACTATTCATTTTTAGTTATCAGCATGCCACCTAGCTCTCAGGATTCCAGCTTTCACAGAAAAGAAGAAAGGTCAGTGCTTCTGCCCCGTCAGTTTGTCCACCAAATGAAAAATGACCCAGCACTGTTCCTTAGAAAGTGACAGAGAAATGTTAAAAGTCCTGGAGGGGTAACAAATTACAACTGCTCTTGGGAGTCACCGGCTATTTTTGCCACTCTGCTTTGCTGTTGGGTGGACAGAAAGAGTAGGCTTTGGCTCAGTCAGCTTTAGTGATCTACAAGGGAAGCAGCCTTGTGTAGGCTACTTTGCTAAGCTCTCTCCCAGTGGCAGCTCAGAGGCAGGGATATCTTCAGAGAGGAAGTCACTGCACTGATAGCTTGGTTCTTAAGCAGAGAAAATTACTTGACAGTTAGTGCTATTGCTTATGCATTAATTGTAGAGGCTGGCTGAGAATCTAGATGTCTAACATTTGGGTGTCTGAAAGGAATTAAGCTTTCAGAGTCCCCCACAAAGAAGCCAGTGTCACACTGCTGAGCTGAGAGTATGCTGGTTCTGATTACAATAAAACAAAGTGTGGCCTCACCTGTCCTGAAAAAGGAAAACAAATAGCCAAGGCAGAGAATTTAATTCATGCCACATTTTCTACTAGCCACTCTCTTTCTGAAAATGTATTCTCCAGCTCACCAGGAAGGCAAAGACCACACCAGCTCTCCAGTGTGATCACTGCTTTTTCTCTGATGCTCCTACATTTTACCAGGACTAGGGGACAATATTTTCTCAGTTTGTTGATGTCAAAGCAACTGAAGTTGACAAGCATCTTGGCTGTCTGAGACCTACAGAACTCAGATACACATAAAGTTTTATACATAAGCAACATATGATGTATATATAGAAAACTGAAGAGAGCTGCCAACTGTCTTAAAAATATTCTGAGCAACTATTAACACTCCCTTTTGATCAACTTTGTCTTCAGAATGCCACAAACCTTTTTGATCTTGGTGTTTCTAAGAGTAAAATTCCTCACAGTGTAATAGGCCAATACATGAACGCTCTTCTGAGTAACCAGGAAGTTCCCATACTCTTCACTTCCTTCAGCAGGCCAGTACTGGTCACATTTTCTCTGTTAGAAAGCACATGAAAACAGAGAAAAAGAGAAAGAAAAGACAATGTCCAACCAGCAAGCTGAAATGTTCACATTCAAGAGCACAGACAACCAGAAAAACTAGTAGGGACTCTCAACATACCTAGCTTGCAATAGATATGTTCTTCAGCACAAGAGAACTAGTAATGTGTATTTATTCTGTGCTGTAAAGAGAGATGGTTGTGCAAAGGTATGCTTTATATGGGATACTCAAAAGAAGATAGGTTTAGTTTGTACTATCAAGAGCTACAGATCTATTATAATGTGGAACTTGCCATTCTATATTCTAAAATCTAAAGAAAATGACAGGAATAACAGGAATACATTCACGTCAGTAGAGCCATATGTGGCTTTTGAGTGGTTCATAGCATGGGCAGAGTGCATTGCATCTGATCAGTGAGGGTAAAGGTGGCAAGAACATAGAATAGAGAGCTGTGATGTCACCCTTTTGGTCAGGAAGCCATATATCCTTCTCTGGAAGTACTAGAAGAGTACATGTTTATAACATGGTATCATAAATTAAGCAGTACTCCTCATCTGCATTTGCTGTCTGTATCATGTTGGAGATGCTGAATTAGCCATATGATAAAACTGAAATGCATTTTAGTTATTCCTGACAGTGTGTGGTGAGTGTGATGCAATGTCTCACATGAGACCAGGGTACATCCACACTTCCAGCATGTAACCAGAGAAACACACATCCTGAGAGAGTATTTGATGTTATTTTGTCTCACTGGACAGATGTGTATCTAGTCATGAAGCAGGAAAAGAACTGTGGGTCCCACAGCATGTTAACAGGGAACAGCCAGTGAATATCCAGAGAAATTCACCCAAACTCTGTCCTTCTCCTTTCTAGGGTCTAAGGCACCCCTGAAAAAGAGAATGTCAGGGAGAAGATTGCTAGAAGAATGTGGTGCAAGGTTCCACAGTATGGCACCTGCTAAACAAGTACAAAAAGTCTTTTTTTTTTTTTCAGTATAAAACAATTGTTTCTTTTGCAGTTAGAATGTTTTCAAGACTTCTTGTTGACAACTGAATTTAAATGTTTTCTCTAGTTTCATACTACAAATCCTCATCTTTATACTTCTATAGACAATCCTAGGACAAGCAAATACTAGAAAATCTTGCTTTTTGCTCAATAAATGCCTAAACTAGACCTTTTTTAAGACAGAAAAGAGTCTGCTAGAGGTAGAGTTATCAACATCAGAGAAATAAAGAATAGACAAAGGTACTCATACCCTTCCTTTCTCAACAAGATTAGTTATCATCACAATAACTTCTACGTTATGTTCCCATATCATTCTCCAGAAATCTTCTGCTGTTGATTTTAGTGGCCCTTGAGCTGCAATGTAGGCTTTTGGCTTGTTGTAGCCCTAAATTGAAATACAAGAAATGACACTCGTCAAATCACAGTCCATGACAAAAGGAGGTTAGGAGGAGTACATGACATTTTATGTATCTATTTTTAAAGAATCTCAAAAGCTTTCAAGTATTTTTGAATTTATAACTACACAGATTGCAGAAACCCTGTGGTACCAGATGACATATGAATGCAACTGTTATGTCAATGTTTACCATTGTACCAAATAGGATATATGTTCAAGTGCCCACATTCCAGCAGAATGTTGACATGATAGTGATTATGAGACATCTGTTATGATAGTAGTTTAAAAAATGAATCAAGACCATTCGCATATAAATTACTGTGCAATGAAAACTGAATAAATAATACCTCGGTGAGGCTCTCAGCCAAATGGCATCTTCCTCTCAAAGATTCTCTCAGACAGAAGAATTAATCACTTACCAAAAATGTATAAAAGGGGAAGCATTCAGCTGTGAAATGCTTCTGAAACGACTCAGATGTGACAGAACATTTTTTGTTTCATAAAGCTCTTCACTAACTGCAGCTGCTACAATATCAAGACAGATTCAAGAAATAATTGTTTTACCTGTGCTTTAACTTTGCAGGCTTAACTTAGATATTAAAGGTTTGGGGTTTTTTTTTACAAATATGTAATATTGTACTACTTTTTTTTTAATTTATTAAGTCTATTAACATTTATACATCAGGATTTACAGAACAGACTGACAGATAATAGGCTGGCAGGTAGAAAAAGGCACTTACATCAACGTAGTTGGCATTAATGTAATCAGTCAGTTTTCCATCCTTTTCTGCAAGCTGTGCTAATTTAACCCTAGTATGATCATCTGTAGCAAAACAAGGGAGAAAATAAGCATAATTTTCTTCAAGAATTACATTATTTCTGTAAGATATAATTTAAAAAAAGACTGAAACTGATTTTTACAACTCGTAAGACTAATACAATAACAATCACAAATGAATCATCCTGTGCTCAGGTATCAATCAGATTCAAAATTCTAGTTTGCAGAAAAATAAACTAATGAACCCAAGGATTCAAGGTATTTGGAATTTAGTTGCACCTGATATCAATTTAGACACTGACACATTCCACAGCTGCTGCCTGTGAAGGGACATGGGTCCTGTGCAAGTCCTGGGTTGTGTCTGCAAAGCCTGCACATTGTCCTCGCTGCCCTGGATGTCTCAGAAATGTAGGCACCAGTGTTTAGTCAGAGTCACTGCAAATCAAAGAGAGTGGAGCCTGGAGCTGGGAAAGAGATGGGACCTTGCTTGGAGAAGCTGGCCAACTGAGGAGCTTCAGCAGCAGCTACCTCAGGGAGAGCTGAAACTTTCTGTAGCCTGCATTGATTATATGGACTAGACACTTGATTCGGTTGGACCAAGAAATTCTTGCCACATGAGCTGCCCTAATCTGCTTGAGCACTGCCCTTTGATAACAAAGCCCCTGAGTTGGCACCTTTTGTACTATTAGGTACAAACAAAGAGTGGCAGAGGAAAAGCCCTGACTCCCTCCAGAGGTGTAGTCAGCCAGGTGGAATAGGATTTCTTACTGCTGTTTTACATTGTCTTCTGCCAGATGGGCTGATTCTGTCTTTTTTTGATGTTTGTTTTAAGCTTTAGTAATGCTGAAGGCTGTACATATACTTAATTTAGAGCTTATTGTCATCAGAACAAAGTTGAAGTACTACAAATGGCTAAGAAAAATTTATTAAGCCACCAAGATGACCAAGAACCTAGAGGCACTAGCTACAAAGACAGATTAACAAAACTGAAAAGTTTTTTAGAAAAGAAAAATCTGGGATAGCAAAGAACAGTGACTTGATGGGAAAAAGTGCCCTGGCTAATGAAGCTGGTCTATTACATCATGGCAGGCCACAGTACAAAGTAAACCCAGTACACTTGTTATAAATACAAGTGTATATGGCAGCAAATATATCCAGTGATTGCGAATCTCCTAGAGAGGATAAATCATCATTATTCCAGATCAAAGATGGATTAATTTTGGCAATCAAAACAGAGCTTCTTTGGCTTTCTAATGGCATTATAATGAAATCTCCTAACTCCCTTTGGGTGACCACAGAAGACACAAATATGTCTTGCTAACACATGCTCAACAAAGCAGCAGAATACCAGAGGACTAACTTGAAGAGAGGGGAATTATCATGCTACTCCTTTCCAAGCATTTTTCTGAAAAGCAGCCAGAGCTTTAATAGTAGAGGTATTTTTTTAGTTCCCCTAATAACATAAAAATCTGTACTAGCCTATTAATTATTTCTTAAACAACACACCAAATGATGCCTTTACTTACAAGCAACGATGTTGATGTATCGGTTCTTATTCTTGTTGTCGGGGTGATTAGAGCTGTCTGATGTAATACCTAAATCTACAGTACAGCTCTGGATTTCCTGGAAAAAAAACCCCAGCACGTCATACTTCAGTAAGTACTAAGATAAACAAAATGTCTTAAAATACAGTAAGTCAGCACAAAAAGAACCACAACCTTATACCCAGTTATCTATGATATTTTACAACTACTTCATTGCTAAAAAAATATGCAGTGAAATAATTCCTTACCTGATAAAACTCTTTCAGTGTCTAATGAGGGAATGAATGCAAAAAAAGTAAAAAAAATCAAATTCCACAGCACAGAACAAATGGATAAAAAGTGTTTATATAAATTACAATTACTATATGGAAAACAGTTATGGTCATGCAATATATATCTCCATCATAACAGCAAGCTGAATATTTTGACATAACTATTAAAGGAAACAAAAGGCAATTTTCCTGTTAAAATACTGGCATCTCTTTTCCTATCTTTAGCTTTAATGTTAGACCTTAGGCTGGTGAAAGCTTATACAGATGAGCAAATCACTGACTTTAGGCAGATTATCTATATAATTAACTGTTCATTGGATTTATTAGTGGTCCTTATAATTGCATCAGTTTCTCTGTGAATGCTTTTGCTCTCTGTACACTCAGCTGCACAGGACAGAGTTCTGCTCAGCCAGCCTCATGGTGCTCTAGTGAAGGGCAGCATTACAGCCCTTTGTTTGCCAGCACCTTCTCCATCAACCCAGTGGCTTTATACACAGAGAGATAGGCTTGAGAAGACAGGTACGAAGTCCGTAAGACTCACAGAATTAACTTATTTTATTGACAGGAAACTCAGGCATTTATAAGTTCCACATTGTTAAGTAGGAAATACATTGTCAACCCTAAAAGTACTAAAATAATGTTTCTCAGCACTTTTTAGGATTTATTTTAATATTAAT
>VYZU01050077.1:0-77503 GCA_013401355.1 Ceyx cyanopectus
GGACAGGTAAAAGCTGGTTGACATTGGAGGTGGGGAGAATAATTAGGACTTATTGTCAGAGTAAAGAAAAACTGGTCATTAAGTAAAGATGGGCACCAACTTTAGGTGCCCCACTCTTGAGCTTCTGAATTTAAGAATATTTACTACTAAATGTAGAACATACCATTTTAATAAAACATGTCTGCTGTGCTAATATGTGTGAAACAGTCCTGCTGCAGCACCTAGCTCAGTTCCAACTCTGCAGGATGAGAGCTGAAGAATATAATTTATCTTGGGGTGGGGCAGGAAGACATAAGGATTTGGGGATTTGGTATTTTTTTTAAGAAAGACTATTATATTTTTCTGAGAAGATGAAAACAGAAATTGGTTTATAGATACTCCATGTGTTCAAAATTAGACCACATAACCTCTCTACCCTTCCCTGCCCTTCCTCTACCTCCTCCTCTCCTCTCACCCATTCCACTAAGTTTGAGAGTGCCCAGGTTACCTGCTGACAGCAATATGTGCTGACATATGAGAGAACAGAATTGGAGTTTTTCAGTGTCTCTCATCTCTCACCTTCCTGTTGTCTGGCAGTGCTCCTGGAAGTGTCAGGGCAGCACTCCAAGCCTCCTGAGGCACAGTCTGGAGTCTTTTTTTAATTCATGGTCCACTGAATTCATTAATGAGCACAAATTTTTTTTGCAGTTTGGTATTAGGGTTAAATCTGTAGCCTTCAAGGCTGTGGCCAGCAGAAAACCAAAAGGAAAACAACTGTAGGAGAATTATTTGTCTTGCTTCTTTTTCTTTGCTGTATTTAGAAAATGGAACACTAAATTTTACCTCCCTTCTGTTTGATAAGTTTGATGGTTTCTCCAGTGTTGTACATTCCCCTGGGAAAAAAAAAAAAAGTTAATTAATTGATGGGTCTTTTCATATAGTAGGTGTACAGTAGAGAAGTCACTGAATTAGCCCATTATTTCTGCACAATTACAGTTTCACTTATTGGATCTTAACTTTTTCTTGCAGTGCAGTTTAGCAGTGATTTTTTTCTTGACAAAAACACTAGATAGAGAATCTTAAGCATCTGTAAATATGATTTAATGGGATCTTTAAACAAGACTGAAGAATAAAATATGAAGTTTTTATGCTGGCAAGGACATAATTTCTTTTAAAAAGACTTCTAATAATGCCCATGAAAGGATTCTTTTCTCTTTAAATAATAGCTTTTTTACATAGAAGTGTATCTAAGGATTACCCTGTCTAAACAAATCATGGCTGAGATTACATTCTAAGCAACAATTAGCAATCACTAAATTAAATTCAATTTGAATGATGGCCTTAGGGCCGAGGAGGCAGCACACATTGTTGGGTTGTAAGAATTACTGCAGAGCTCCACACAGCTGAAATGAACACTTCTGCAGGGTGTTTAATATACTGTGCTTTAGGGAACAAGTGATTAAGCCTCTTAATTGTGCTAGTTGGAAATGGTGATTTGGTTTTGTATTTGGGGAGTTGTTAGAGTGATGAAAACGTGCTGATTAGTGACATTCAAACTATAATTGATTGCTGTGCTAACTAGGAGAAAACGTCACTTGATTCATAGGTTTTAGCAGCAGCAAACTAATGAAGGTGAAATTTCTTTTGCAGTTTAATTGTAGCCAGCAAGTTCCATCCCACTCCTTTATTACTTTCTTTACTGGAATTTGTTGCTCCTTCAAGGCCTTTCGTTGTCTACTGCCAGTATAAAGAGGTATAACCAAGTATGTTACTTTGGCTGTTACACTTCCAAGTTTGAGACTGTTCTGCTGTGTAACCTACTTCTCATTTGTTTTAAGCCATTATTAGATTGTTACACCAAGCTGAGGGAAAGAGGCGGGGTCATCAACTTAAAGCTCTCTGAAACCTGGCTACGAAACTACCAGGTAAGGATTGCAGCAAGTAGCTGTCAAAACTGCAGAAATATTGAGGAGCAAAACACTCTCTGAAAATAGGGGTTTTATTTGACTATGAGTAAGCATTTGTTTTACCTGAGAGTGGTGAGGAAATAATTCTGGAAAATTCTCAAGAGTTCTAATGCTTCATTGCAACAATTTCAAATGGAAATACTTAGTTTTCTCCTTACAAAGCATTTCATTTAAACATTTGCTGAAAGATTTGTAACACGCTGATGGATTTATGCTAAAGGGTGGGCTGGTCTAAATGGAGGCTTCTGGAGTCCATAAGGAAGTCTTATTTAGGGGATGACTTAATTTGAGGGTGGCCACAATTATTATTGCTGAGTCAACCAAATTAGGAAGGATAAGGAGAGCCATAGATTAAGATGTTCACAGAAGTTAAGCTATGTCCAGGTGCAGCTGGGAACAATACCTCCCTGGCTCCTGGGCACGTGTAAAACAGCTTAGTGTGATGGCAGGCAGAGCAAGGAGGAGGTATAGCTGAAGAGCAAGGTGTAATGTAGCTGGAAGTGATGGCTCATTGCTGTATCTTACCTCAAGAGTAGCTATGTAAAGGTTACAGGGACAGAACTGGAAATTACTGTAGTTGCCCTAGACCAGCTGTGGTTTCTTGCACAGTGTACCAGTTCTGAACACATTACTGAGATTTTCATGTATCTCAAACCTTGACTTCACAATAAGGAAGGCAGTAGCTTATATTCTCAACTATGTCTAGAACTGGTTTCTGGTGTGCAGATACTTTGGCCCTTAATGATAAATACACTTTCCAAATTGCTGTTTGTTGTGGCAGCTGAAAAAAAAATAATCATACTGTAAGCTTAAATTACATCATTTGATGTGTGTATATAGAGCTTTTGCAGATGCTTGTTTGTTTTGTTTTGTTTTTTAAAGGTCTTACCAGATCGAAGCCATCCAAAACTGACAATGAGTGGAGGTGGAGGGTACCTTTTATCTGGTATAACTGTTGTTTTGGATAAGGTCACATCTGATGCCAGTAATTTAGAAGCACTGAAGATGGAAGAGCCATCATCTAAAAGATGCAAAGTTCAAGATGTCAATTGTTAACATTTGAAGAATTGATTTGTTTTTTAGATCTCAGGAGTCCTACTATTAGTAAAATAACAAGTATACTTTCTGTGCTTTTGACAGCACAGAAATTGTACCTGTCATACACCTGTCAGCAAAAAGCAGCAGAACTGTGTGGTAGAGAGGATTCTATCACTCTTTACCAGTTTACCTGATCAGAATGAAGAAAAACCTTTGGAAGCAAACATCACACTGGAAACACAGTAACATCAAAAGGAAAAGATCAAGAGGAGATAAAGCATCAGTGACAGCATTCTGTTTGTTTGTTGCCAAAAGTGGGTATGGAGAAGTAGTTTTTTAACAGGTTGAGTCTGAATCTGCACATCTAACATAGCTTCGTATTTCCTAGAACAGCATCAGGGTAGAACATTTTTCATAGTGATCTGTTTGCTCTTGGGACACAGATCCTGGCTGCATTCAGAAACTTAAGGAAGTGGAATGAAGAGCAAAGATCATACACTTTTGTTTCCAAAGGAACAATAAAACCAGAGTATTAATACCAGAACTTTACAGCATGACCCTCATTTTTTTTTCCTGGAATAAATACTGAAGAGAAAGTGCATGTTAATAAATTAAAGTACCAAATATTTAAACAGAATGCTTCTGTTAGCATTGCCTGTCATTTTTTTTTTCTGAGAGTTGTTATATGTTTTTAAGACACAACTATTTTGGAAACTGCTGTATGTACATATATTTATTCTACTGTTTTACCTTTCATGATGTGTAGCTTTTAAATATTTTTTTTTAACTTTGCATTTGCAATTTTAATTAAACTGCAAGATTTTTTTTTTCTAATGAGATTTCCTTCATTCCCGCTCTTTTTGAAAATAAAAATATCTATCAGAGGCTTTAGGAGGAGAATAACTTTCCTGGCTGTACCCCAGTGAACCCCTGGGGGAGCTTTAGGCCCATATGGGAGCTCAGAGCCATCTAGACTTGGCTTCCATTCTTGAACTTGCCCATCTGGGGGAATCTGGGGATTTGGAATCAAGTAATCAGACTTCATAAAGCTGTAAAATTCTGTATATTGATAAGGATAATGCTCTTTTAGAAAGCCATTAGCTCAAAAGAAAATAAAACAGGTAATCTATTTTGTGTAAAGATTTCTCTTAGGTGAACAGGTGCAGTGTATCTTCAAATTTTTGTCTAAAATTTGTACTGTGGTGAAATATTTCTATTTTGGTTTTAGACTTATTAAGGGTAGAAACAACCTTAAAGATCATCACATCCAACTGCCTGCTAAACCTTATCATGACCACTAAACCATGTCCTGAAGTGCTACATCTAGACATTTTTTGAACACCTTCAGGGATGGCGACTCCACCCCTCCCTGGGCAGCCTGTTCCAATGCCTCACCACTCTCAGTAAAGAAATTTTTCCCAATATCCAACCTCAACATCCCCTGAGACAGTCTAGCTTAAAGCAATCAATAGAAGCTTGCTAGGATGCTAGGAAAAGACAATAAAATTATTAAATTAATATAAAATAGGAAATTAATAAAAATAAAAAAATATTTTGCCTTTGTTTTCTTACCTGTAAAGCAGGCATAGGTACTTCTCTGCCACTTCTGTTTAGCTGGTGGATACACAGCTAGCATATAATTAGCACTAGAAAGGTGTAAAAGTTTACACAGTAAAAGGTTGCGTGACCGAAGTACAGTTTAAATCCTCCTTATATATAATCTGCTAAATTAATAAACCAAGGAAAAGAAAAATCTGGTTTATTTGTACAATAAAAAGAGCTATTTTGAGAAATAAAGATTATTAGAACACCTGAAAAAATATTTTAGATCAAACTGGCTTCATTCCTTCAGGATTGAATATATTTATTCAGGAGTGAATAAATTATGTCATAAAAAGTATCCCTAAGAGGAAAGACCAAAAAGGGGTGAGGAAAAGGAAGGTGATAATTGTGTACCTGCATTTAGTCTCTGTTAAATATATGTCAGGAACCTGATAATCCCTAGAGCCTCCAGGCAAAATGTCCAAGGACTTTTCTCTCTGAAAGTATAAAACATTAATCAGTATAATTAAATTTTGGTCAATGATGTGTAGATAAGGAATGGGGAAAGGTAGTGGCTGTTAACCAGAGATGGATTCCTTAGGGCAGAATTAACATTTAATCCACTGAGTCCTACAGAAGCCACCCTTTGAAGAAGCAGAGAAGTTGGGTTTGGATGGGCAGTCTGACAAACCAGCTCCCACCACGTGGGGATGTTTGCTGGCTGAAGGGTTGGCACTGGGATAGGCTGTTAAAAGAAACAAACCAAATTTAGGTAAATCTTGAAGAATCACTTCAAGTACATAGATAAAAATGGAACAGTCAGGAGCAGTCAAAACAGCTCTTGGCTCTCAGTGCTTGTGGCATCAGCCCTACAGAGCAACACAAGCATAACAGAGAAAGACAACAGATGAAAAGAGCTTGTCGCAAACCTCATGGAAGCCCTTGAATCATGTTTAGTTTTGAAGTCTTTCAAGGGACATGTTTTTGAGCAAAATGGATGTGCATTTGCATAGGCTTGTTAAAAAAAAAAAAGTCACATACTTGGAACAATTCTGAAAGTTTTCTGAGCTACAACTAAAGCTCTTTGCTTGAGGTAGTTACATACTCACAGATGGGCTCTCTTATACCAGCTGGGGGGAGAAAAAAAAACCAAACCTTGGAAGAAACTGGAGCAAATGAACTGGCATTCCTTCTTACACCTTGTGCTCTTGCTAACTGGCAAACGGAAGGCAGAGATACATTTCTTGTAACTTAAAAACATATTAGTGAACCACAAGTCAAGGTTTTGTACACAATCTATCCATCTGATAGTACTGCTTACTTCGAAATAACCCCATCAGACAAATAAACAAGGAGAAAGTTTGGTCCAAGATCAATAATTTTCTTTTTATTATTTCAAACTCAAACAAATATATTTCCGAAGAACACTAGCACAATTGTTTTCACAAGCATATTAAAAATATCTGTCTTGCGTGAAACATCATAATACTAAAATCCATGCTATTCAGATCTCAATAGCATAAGAGCAAATTAAAGACATTTTCAGCTGTATAAATCACTACACTATAGTGGACAGTAAGTAAATAGTATCTCTTGGTTTTAGGGCAAACAGCAATCCAGTGGCAGTGAATTTACCACAAAATACAGGTATTGTGAGGACAGCTACACCTAGCTTTGAACTGTCAAAGCAGATCATCTTCAGCCTCTCCTATTCTCATTAAACTTCTCAGCTATTTTCTGCAGCTCCAGATCCATAGCGGCCAGATTTTCCAGCTCTCTTTCCTGTGAAAACACAAAAAGCATTTCACACATCAAGTAACATTGGCAAATGTTTTGTTCCATGAAAACGAGAGACAAAGACCATTTCTGAGGTAGACATCTCCTGCTACTTACTGGTGTCTGAGAGGATTGCTGGGGTGAGGGGTATTCCCAGCAGCAGAGCACATACTCTGGAGATGTGTGTGACCTCCAGCTTTTAACCAAATTGGGACTGGGGAAGGTCTCAAAATATTCTGAGAGCTGGCTCTAATGAGAGCTGGATCTTTATCCTTTAGAGCACTATCACTTAGTAGTGACCTGCTATCCTGTCCCACAGCTGCCCCTCCTCGCTGGGTGCAGTACCTTCTGCCCAGGTGAAGGACCCTTGGAAGCTACAACCTCTGGTTCCAGCTTGTAACACACTGCAAGCACCATGTGCACCCAACGAGAGGAACACCTCCACATTCCCAGATACTGGACAGGGAAACAAATGTGCTGCCAAGTCTTATTTATGATGATGATGATGATTTGCTCACAGCATTTAACCTCTGTCTAAATTGGTACTAAACCTCCACTACTCAGCCCACCTTTGTGCAATAGATGCAGTGACGTTAAGTGGGGAGTGAAGACTTGGTTTTCCTAGACAATGAGGCAGAACAGGAGGTGCAACAAGAAAAGAACTTGCATCCCTTCCAACCTCTACCCTTCTCAACCTCTATGGTATGTGGACTACATGGATGAATTGGTCTTACAAGTGCAACCAGGTTCTGCTCTGCAATTACAATTACAACAGTCAGTGGACACCTGAATTTCACTCTAAATGTCCAATTTGATTTTCAGCTGTAAACAACCCAACAGTCCAAGCGGTGCTTGCCAATCACCTCTCTGCTCCTGATGCAATGGGCATCTCTGTTTCATTAGTCTGTAAGACTCTAAAGGGAGAAGCAGGGCTCAAAGAGCAATAAAATCTCCTTTCTTTTCCTGTCTTGCAGGAGCCAGAAGCTATCAAGGAGGCACATTATCTTCATTTTATGCTCTGCACCCTGGGTTAGTTCCACTGACTTCATTCAAAGAAAGCAAATCTTTAAATCATGGATGATCTGGCTCTCAGTGGGACATACTTTTGTGTGTTTCCACACATAGCTCACCAGCTGCCTTAGGAGTGGATTTAGAAACATGTATGTCAACTCACCTTCCCCTCCCTTTTCAGAGAAGCACCTGTACACTTACCTCCTCTTCTGTCAGAGGCCTCTGGTTCAGGCTTCTGTCATTCCTGATTACATGGTGTTTTTTCACGTCTTCTCCAGAATTGTACAACTCTGGGAATTCAGCTGACTTCTTCCTGTAATTCAGCAGCTGTGCGAGTTGATCCATCTTGCTGTATTGCCTTTTCACATCGTATCTGTTCATCTGGCCAAGATTCCTCTTCTGGGTACGTCCGTGGTTCAAAGCACTTAGGATTTGGTTTTTCTCCCACCAGTCATAATCATTATACTCAGGGAAAAGACTCTTCTCATTCAGGGTGGGCCTGCCTTCTGCTTTGCCCTCCAGAAGCTGCTCACCTGCACCATCCCTTTTCTCAAAGTGCCGGCTTTTCCACCACAGCAGCGGGTAGAAAGAGCCATAGGATGTCGCCGTTCTCTTCTCATTCTCTGCAGGCAGACGGCTTCCATACTCCTCCCTCTCTGCGTATCCTCCCTCCTCCATATTCTCCTCTTCATTTTCCATCTGATCACTGCTTTGATGCTTTTCTACTTCCTCTTCCTCCTCCTCCTCACTGCTGCCAGGGTAGTGCTGCTGCTCTGCACTGTCCTCAGTGCTGTAATGTCTTCTGGCCTGCCCTTTGCGCTCTCGAGCGTATGCTTTCTGAGACCCTTCATCACCATTGTCCCACAGGTATCTCCCTCCAGCACCATGCTGCTTCTCCTTGCTGCCACTGCTGAGATACCTGTCCAGCTCTTCCTCACTTTCATCTCCAAGATATGTCCTTCCGTCAGAACGGTGCCTCCTCGCCTCATGAGATCCATCATGGTGTCTCCTCTCCTCGTGCCATTTCTCATTACTTTCTTCACTGTGGTGATGCCTCTTCTTTTCCTCCTCACTGCTCTCTTCACTCTGTTGCCACCTCTCTCTGTACTCATCACTTCCCTGGTCTACATGCCTCTTCTTCTCCACCTCTTCAGACCCGTGCCTCCCATGATAACCACTCTTCTCATGCTGCTGCTCAGACTCTTCAGGGTGTTTCTGATGATGGTTCCTTCTGTCCCAGAGATGGGCCTCCTCTGTGTTTGATTCTTCAGCTAGTTCCAATTTGTCACCACCATGGCCCCTCTTGTCTTCAGAGTCACCCATTCTATGCTTCCCATGGTGATGTTTGGGCCCATAGGATTGCTTTTCCTCCTCTCTTTCTTCACTCTCATCAGATTCTTCACGGTCTTGCTGATGGAAGAAATCACGTTCCTTAGATTCATGGTGGTATTTTTCACTTCTTTCTTCCTCTGCCTCTGCTTCTTCACCTTCATGAACTCTTTTGTAAGGGCTCTGCATTCCTTCCTCTGAGTGCCAGTGACCCATGGGGCTCTGATTATTCCCATTAGGGAATTCCTCTATGCTCGTGCCTCCAGACAGGGACTTCTTTTTGAGAACAGTGTGCTCTACCTCCTCATCATGATGCTTCCTCTCTTTGCTTTCTTCTTCACTATGGTAGCTCTTCTCCTCTCTTCCAATTTCCTGATAGTGCTTCTTTTCTTCTGTGTGAAGACTCTCTTCTTGAATAAATGGGTGGTGCTCATCCTCTTCTTCCTTACTTTTACCTTCCTCGTGAGGAACTTTCTCCTCATCGCTTACTTCCGTGTACTTTTTAGACTCCTCTTCTACCAGACTTTGTTCTTTCTCCACACTTCCAGTATGATGATTTTCAATCTCTGCTGGGTCTTGCAAATGCCTCACTTCAAGTGGTTTGTCTTCGCTTCTCTCTCTGTCATTTCTACCACCTACAGTAACAAAAGCAGTATAATGAAGCAATCCAACTCTCCACTGAAGAGAGTTCAGTTTAAACAGATAACTGGCTTCCCAAAGTAGCAAGCAAATTTGGGCATTTTTTTTTAAATTCAGCTTCTAGAAATTAATAATTTTCTAATATTATGTACCTTTGCCTCAAAAACCATTAACTAAATTTAATTCGGCATTTTTAAAGTTCCACTGATGTTTCCAGAGTAATTTTTCGTCTTGGGCTTTTTTCTGTTTCTGATCACAGTTTTAGTATTGAATTAAATTACTGTCATTCCCATTAAAAATCAATGGGTGCTGCAGTTGTTTTCAGTTGAACGTCAGGCCTAATCCATCACATGCTTATTCACAAAAAAAGACAACCATCTATTTCAAGTGATCCAAAAATATCTGGGGCTTTTGGCAAATTTTAAAAGCTCTAAACTGACTAGGGAAAAAGAAACCCTAAAAATTAAAAAATCAATACATCACAATGCTTATGCTCAATCAAATCATGTTCCTTCCAACTATTTTCAAAATGCTAAAAGATAGTGACTCTGTCCACACTGGCAACTGTATTTTTCTATTAAGATATTTCTGCCCCACTTGTGTCCAAGTAACAGCAGAAATAGATGATGAATCCTCAAGGTTTTCAGACAATAGCTGAATTAAAAATAGCTCATTATTTCTGAAAAGCTTCTCATCATTTGATACTCTTAGAGGACATCTGTCTAATGTAAAAAATAAGGTCCTTACCCTTTTTTTTTAAGCAAGTTTGTTGGGGTTTTTTAAATTATTTTTAAAAAATATGGCAAGCATACAGTTGTTGGGATTTTTTTCCCTGAAACTAACAATGTCATAAACAAAGCACAGTGCCTGATGGCATCAGCATCTCCTAGCAACTTGAGGCTGAGTTAAGATACATGCACTCCCAAACCCCCAAACCACCCTCTTTTGATGACTGCATTATTCCCTCTATAGACAAGCAGGAGACAGATCATAGACTAGCTTAGGCTGGAAGGGACCCGAGAGATCATCTGATCCAACCTCCCTGCCATGGGCAAGGACAACTCTCAACTAGACCAAGTTGCTCAAGGCCTCATCCAATCTGGCTTTGAACACCTCCAGGAAGGGGGCTGAAGTAACAGTTCACCAGATTCAATACAAGTGAGAATCCATTTGCAAAATTCCTTTCACAAGTTTAGATAATTTTGTACTTACTCTTCTTCAGGATTTCTTTGCATTCCGGATTAATTGGTGGTGCATTTGGCTTAGATAAAGCATTGGACAGAACTTCCACTATGCACCGTGTTACCTACAAGAAAAAAAAAAAATAGAAGCAAATAAAATATCGTGGCAAAAATGGAAATCCTACTTGTGACCCAGTTAGCAAGGAAACTCAGTTTAGGATTAGAGTTCAGGCTAATATTTGAGTAAGCCCCAGCTCTACCCCAAGTCCCTGTGCATTTGGGCAACCAATGCTTTGCTGCTCGCACCTATATCAGTAAGGATAGTCTTTAGCTTTTTATCTCCCTGTTTGCTTGCATAGGTAACAGGCTCCTTTAGTATATTTTAAAATATTTAATAACCTGTTCAGTACAATGGAGAGTCAAACTGTACATGGTGACAGCATCCTACCAAAAAAACCAAACCAAAACCCAAAAACCCCACACAACACACATTCAAAAGATGAGTATCTGTCCAAGTAAGGATGTGACAAAGGTGTTACCCAAGTATTGCTTGGATGGTCAAAACCACATTTATACCCTCTGTAGGTGACATGCTCCACATTTTTTCACATTTGTCCTGTAAGCCCTGCCTCTTTTAGCACTTATAATTCAATTGGATAGTCTTCTAGAAACAGAAGAATTGCTTGATAGAGAAAAATCACACAACTGCCTCTGATCCCAAGTGCTACCAATGTAACTCTTCTATACAAATACACACAAAATTATTTTCAGGTATTGAAGTTGCTGGTTGTGAGTACTCTGATCACTAGGGGTGCAAGAGTCTCAGGCTGACAATCTGGGGGGCTTGTTGTTGGGAGGAGACAACATTTATATAGCTGTTTGTCTTTTAACTATTTTAAGTTAACACAAGTCTTTAGTAATCTAAATGATCACACTATCAACTAGTGGAAGGGGGCCAATGTCAGGTTAGAGATAGGGAGAGCAGCTAATGGCATTTATTTAACCAAACAGGTTTAGAAACTCTTTCCAAAGCAGGCAACGGAAGGACCCCATTAGAAAGTCCATTACATAGTTGGTAACTGTCAATGTTTAATCTTTCTTGAAAGCTATTATTTCATGTTTATCAGTCCAATAACATATGCTATCAAATAGTACATCGGATAATTTTTTGGGCAGATGTAAAGCTTAGACTTTCAGAAGTACCACACTAAGACAAGAAGCCAGCTTCCATTTTCATCAAACACACTGAAGCACAAGCAGGTGTCTTCTGACAGCTAAAGGGACTTGTCAGTTCCACATTACTAATCATCTCTCTAAAGTTTACCCTTAGGAAAAAAACACATCACCCTGAGAGATTAAAAACAAAACATGGAGACCACTTGACTGATATCTTCTGAAATGTGCTTTGATGTAACAGCTACTCACCATTTCTTCAACATGGTCTTTTTCCACTGGAACTGCACTCACACCTAGAAGAAAACCAAATAATTACAGACTCATCAATCCCAGCAACAGGCATCACTGACAGGAGCCCTCAGGCAAATTAGTCTGATGACATGGCTTGAGTTATGGGTTGGCAGGTCAGTAAACTAAACACATTCTGCATTACGTCATTTCTTAGTCAGGATAGAAAAGCAACATAAAGATACAGCCTAGCATGAGAGAAGAGCCATGTTGACATTGCTAGCACAAGAAGAATATACACGAGAAAATGTAAAGCAATACTTTTAAGACCAAAGCTTTACTGCAAGTCAGGTCTTCGTGTAGTCATACCCATTTGGTGGTAGAAGCCTCTTTGCACCCTAAGAGCCTTTCAGCCTTCTGCAATGACCTCTGAGTGTCCCACTACTACCTCCCCAGCAGGAGACCATTCTTCAAGGCTTTAAAGCAACTCCTGTCCCAATCCTGCTGGAGAAATCCTGTCTCACTTGGACAGGAGATATCTCCTGGAGAGAAGGACAGAGCTAGAGGGGTCAGGAAATTTCTATTCTCTGAGTAGTCCATTATCACCCCAAGAAATGAGCACAAAAGTCAAATCCCAGTGGGAAACACTAATCTGGAAGTGAAACAACCCATTTCTCCCTCCCCATCCTGAGGACACATTATTACCTACCTCCTTGCACCAGTGCCATTGTACCTGGTTCAAGGTACGTGCTTTAGGAAAGAAGCTGTTGCAAATGAAACCCCCACAACTGCTTTATTTTGCTATCACTGCTGCAATATGTCTCCAGCTGGTTAACAAGCTTGGCTGCTGTGCATTATCAATACACTGTGTCAATTCACATCCACTTGGAGATTTGCAGAAGTGAAACAAACAAGCCTGCCAGCCACAAACCAGTGCCTAGAAGCACAGCTTGTTGCATCAGGGGTTCAGAGACTCGCCACGTGGTTATAATCACAGTACACACACACAGAGCTTGGGTGCAGTTCTGAAGTTCTTACCCCAGTCAGGGTAGTCTCAAATACATCTACAAGCCCATCTGCAGTACTGCTTGGCTGGGACAGCGAGGGATCTTCCGTAACAGATGAACACAGAGCAGACTGTGGAGACGTGGGGGGTCTGTTTACCTTCCAGTGTCCGGAAAACTAACGCTGTCTCGTGGCAGCTTTCTGCAAAGTAGGCAGGAGTGTGTGTGCAGCGCTGCTCTACTCAAACTGACAAAACCTTTCTTCTCTTCTCTGTGTGTAGAGGAAGCAGACATCCCTTAAGCACTGCCTTTATAATAGAATCATAGAAACGTCTGGGTTGAAAGGGACCTCTAGAGGTCATCTAGTCCAACCCCCCTGCTGAGAGCAGGTTGCTCAGAGTCTTGTCAAGCCCCACCTTGAATGTCTCCAGGCATGGGGCCTCAACCACCTCCCTGGGCAACCTGTTCCAGGGCTCTACCACTCTCGTGGTAAAGAACTTCGTCCTTATTTCTAATCTAATTCTAATAACTGAATGCAATATAAGCATAACTCTTGATATTTCTACTGCCCTATGTTTTTGCTCCCATGACTACACATAGAGGAATGTGATGCTCCAGCCCCCGTCTCTTCTCCACATATACAACTGAGATCAGAGAAGGGAACCCACACGAGTAGAGCACAGAAGGGATTCCCCTAAAATAGCACAACATCCCTGCCCTGTCATTCCCTCAGAACACCAGGTGGTGCGTGGAGGAGATGGTGCTATACAGAGCCAAACCTCACCCCCATCTTCTGCGTTCAGTGCTGACTAAGCCAGGCCTTAGGTTACTTTCTTTACCCACCCAGTATGCAAATAACTGCCCCATTGCACAGCACTGACGCTGCTGCAGCCTGACCTGCCTGCATCCTCCATCTGAGCACGGAGGGTAAGGATACATGCACAGGAGCAGCGGGCAGCCAAGTCCCTTTACTACAAAACTGTTGTCTGCTAAAGGGGTCTTCGCCCAGTCCCCCAGGGGTTGAAGAAGCTGCTCTTGCAACACAAGCTGTTCACAGTCACCGCTTACACATAAGCGCCTGCTTCATTGCCTCTTCTTGATGAGGCTCCTCTGGTTCCTTCAGCTGGTGAGAAATCATGCACAAGGGCAAACATCTGATTGTAGTGATGCTGTCACAGCATGTCTCCTGGGAGATACACACAGGTGATCTGCTAATGCACTGAACAGAAAAACTTCTCCATGCCTTTTACTATTAGAGATGCCAACTTCACGCTGCCTCAAGTGCTCTATCAGAGGTGTGGAAATATAGTCAGGCTGTACTCAATGCCTTTGCCCTGTCGTTCCAAAGCCCCCCACCTCTCTAAGGAGATTTACAGGTAGATTAATGATTTTTTTATTAAAGATAATTAACTTAAGCAAGTACTTGGTTAATAATGAAAGCTGACATGCACAGACAAAGAGGAAGCATTAGGCTATCATAACAATGTCAAGAAAAAGCAAATGGTATCGGACATGTCATATAAACCTGCTCAGGGAAACTAAATTAATATCCAATCCATCCCAGAGCCTGAAATAATGTACTGAAGCAGCTGCTCTGCCAGAGCCAAGGCAAGAAGCCCATGGGGAGCCAGCATGCCCCACTTTATACCAGTGCTGGCAGCTCTAGCCTATGCCAGCTGGCAAGAGCTCCCTTGGGGCCATCTGCCAGCTGGAGATGGATGGACAACACCTCTGCCTTCCTGTCTACATGTGCTCAGAAGGGATGAGCCCATCACCCCAGCACTGCCAAGAGTGCTGGGTGGCAGGACACCCACCCTCTGGGCTTGTGGGAATACAGCATCCAGCACAACTACAGGGATTCACAGCAGGAACAAAGAACACACACCGAGATGGAAACCCCTTGGCCATGCAGAAAAACAAGACCATAGACCCACAAAGTAAAGTGAAACCCTGAGTCTGCCTTTCCTTCCTGAACCAAATCTGCCCAGGCAGTTACAATCCCATTGATTATTTCATTTTTTGTAGAAGTGCTGAGAGCTGATAAAGTTCATCAAAAGAAAAAAAAAAAAAAAGAGGCTGGACAAATTCATGTGACTTTTGTTTGCATAGCTAAGATTGGGACAGATCTTTTGGCAAGTCCCTGATGAAATGCCCACATGGCTTTGTTTCATTAATGCTGATGACTCAGTGCAGTGCCATCGCTCATCAAAATGTCAGCAAAAACCTTTCCTAGGAAAGATCACGAAAACTTTGGCATACTGATTTGCAGGAGCACTAGAAAGTTCTTGAAGTAAAGGTTTCATGGATTTCCAGCCCCAAACTCCTTAGCTCATTGATTCTTGCTGGCATATGAAAGCAAGACAGCCAAAAAGGACATAAGGAGGTACGTGAACCATTTAACGGAAAAACAGGAAAAAATACCTGGTAATATTTGGGGTCTCTGGTGAACTTCTCTGGCTTGGGGTCTCTCCCCACATCTTTCGCCCTCCCCTCCTTTATAATAAAGGCACCTGAAGGTAGTCGACTTCATTACAGTTTCTGTGCAAGTGCCACAAACATTTCCATGTGGAGACTTCCAACACACCCGAAGATGAATTACTCAACCCAGAATGACACCGATTCTTTCACAAAAAAAGATGCAACATGCATAAAAAGCTATAGCTCCGAGCAGTCACCTCATCCTACTACGGTTTACCCTCATTTTACAGCGTGCTTTAGAATATTTGATACCACACGCCAAAAAAAAAAAAACAAAAACCAAAAGCTGCAGGTTGCCAGTGAAAGCCGCGGACCCGCTGCTCTATAACAGCTTCTCGGCATCAACAACTAGCCGGCAAAAATGTAGCGGCACCGCTCGAATAAAACCCTACCTAAAAGTCTTTCTTTTCCCTAGAAGGGAAATAAACTGTGCTGAAGGCGCAAAAATAAGTTAAAAGTAGCCGGCGAGCCGCCGCACGCCGCGAGGGGACGGGTCTGTGACCGGCCCGAGAGGAGGAGGCAGCCGGGGCACGGCTCAACCCCGGCCCTGCCTCACCTTCCCGCGCTCCGGGCCGCTCGGATGGCGACCCCGAGGTGACGCAGGGCGGGCTGGGCATGACGTCATACAGCCACCGCTGGCGTCACCTGTCCGGCAGCGAGCGGCTCCACCGCTTTCCAGAGGCAAACACCTCCACACCCCCTACAGCACCTCGCGCCCGGCGGGGCTTTTCCCTCGCTTCTTCCTCCCGGCCAGGGCGGGCTTGGCCAGACCCGCCGCCGAGGGAGCCCAGCGGCCCCAGCCCTCGCCTCAGGGGGGCCGGGGAGGTGCCCCCGTTCCCGCTCACCTGCCAGGGCGGCGGCCGCCAGGATGCCGAGCAGCGCCAGCGGCCCCATAGCTCAGCTCGGCTCGGCTCCACTCAGCTCGGTGCGGCTCGGCGGCTCGCCGCTATTTAAAGGGGGAAGCGGGGGCGGAGGAGACAGGCGGGGGGCCCCGCCGGGAGCCTGCGTCACTCTGAGCCCCCGGGGGCGGTGCCGCCGCCGCGCTCCCCCCCCACCCCCTACACCTTGTGCTCTCCCCCATGGCGGCGCCACCGGCAGCTGCGGTACCCCCGCCGCAAGCCGCCCCCTCCCCTCCATCCCGGCCCCCGCGGCTCGCCCGAACGGAGGAAGTTTCGCCTGGGGTAGGAAAGCCGAGTTCATTTTGGCTTCCTTTGCATCTACTGCATCCCTGCCCTCCGCCTGGTATTCCCAACATTACACCCCTCCGCCATCCCCCCCTTAAAGGAGAAAAGCGGGGGTTTCCCCCGCCTTCTCCAGCTCAGAGGGTGCGGTATCATCCTTAGGTCTTTCCCCCAGTCAGAGTATGCTGAGCCGCTACCTGCAGGGAGGAGGTGCGTTAAGCATCCCTCTGCAACAGCTTTCGCAAGAGCTCACGGCTGCCTTTCCACGCCCGTTCCCCACCAAAGCCTTATCAGGAGCTGCGGCAGCTTTTTGTTTATTTGGTCGGTTGTGGGATTTTTTTCCTGCAAGGTTTCTGTCCCTTCCACTCAAATCATTGCCCCGCCCTGCACATGGCAAACCCAGAACCAGAGAGACTGGAAAGCGATTCCCGTGCTTATGTCATCTGGCGAGTGAATGATGCACAGTGTTCCTCGAGAGTTTTAGCGGACAGATCACTGCTCTTAGCATCCATTTCCACAGACAAGCTTCTTATTTACTGTGATGATGCTCTGGGGAGACAGAGCAAACCCACAGAGATCAAGTTTTACATAATTTCTCAAACAGCCCCCACTATCCCAATTAGTCCTTGATGGTCTGGAAAGCTTAATGACGAGCTATGATGAGCTCTCTACAGAGCAAGTTAGTTTCCCCCAGTTCCCTTCAGAGCCATGAAGACATTGTAAGGCTGGGATGTGTTTTGCTTTTCCTTTCATTAACTCTTAGAGGGCCATCTCCAAATTATGTGTATTTTTTCAGCTGTTCTTTTTTGTTTATCCTCAGTGCTAAGCAGATGGGCCTTTAATTGCCAGTGTTCATGGAGGACAATGGATCTACACATCAAAATGGCAGTTATCTCTATTATTGCTCAGTGTACTATTACATTGTGCATTAACAATGCCAGGCTGCTACAACCATACAGCTTTTAAACATATAAAACAGAACACAAGGACACGACACTCCAGCAAAACTCACATGAAGCTTCATCTGTGCATGAAAGAAACCTGGAAGTTCAGTTCATTTCAAACTTGTTTCAGAAGAAAGCCTTTAACTTCAGAAAGCAAAACCAAGCACCTTGGTCATCTTGCATTCAGATTACACTTTCTGCAAAATAACAGAACTCAAGTTACTTGGCCACCTGGAAAAGCAAATCAACACTGCAACATTGTCTTTGCTTCCTCAGGGTCCCCCTCCTGCATCATGTTCCCATACTGCCTAGACAAGCCCTATCTCCACAGGCAGATCCTTCTTTGGAGATCACCACCACCAACTGTGGGAAGTCAAAGGCTTAATTCAAAAGACTACGAAGAATGCCACTGGTTCCAAGGCTCCCATATCCTCCCCTGACTGTGTGAGGATTTTGCCGGACCTTAAGCTCCTCAGCTGCTCATGAAAAAGAATATGAGGTGAAACATTTACCTTTTAAGATTCTATGCTTCCCCAGGCATATAAATAGCACTCGCTGGTTGTCCTTGTGTAACTGCTCTGCTCCAGCATTTGCTGAGCTATACTTGCCTTAGACATTGCAGTCAAAAGGGGCAAATGATAAAAAGATGTTGAATAAAAGGAGCCAGCTGTTTTAGTATATATGAGATACTTGTACCAAGTACCTGTATTGGACAAGTCCCTTTGGTGGTTGGTACAACCACTGCTACAAAAGCCTGCTTGCTGCAGAACGGGCAGTTGAAATTAAGCAGAACCAGCCCCCTGCTTCACATGGTTTCTAATCCATGCCTTGCACCGCAGCAGCAATTACTGGGGCTCTCATGACTGTAATCTCTGTGCTGGCTGGTTTATTTGTATTTGACTTGTAGGATTCTTCTGAAAGGAGAATCCAAGCACCTAGCTCACAGGTCAGACTATTTTCAGAACAACGTTGGTTCACATGAATTACAGCCAGGTATCAGCTGGCACGACGTTCCCCTCAGATTAGGAAAGAAATGTGACTGCATTAAATCAGGATTACACAGGCAGTGGCATATTTCACTTGATGGCTGTGAGTGGCACACCCCAACCTCCCTCCTCAGATGTGTCAGAACTTTGACTGCAGTGACATGCATGCCTCATAATGTTTTGACACTCCACTTCTCCATGAATACACAGTATTTATCCTGATGGATTCTCTCAAATATAACCTTTTTTTTTTTTTTAAATACATTTGGCTCATGCTAGAAGCTAGAACTTCAAAGATTGACAAGTGAGTTTCTCTGTCTGAGCACCTCCTAAATTGAGAGGAGACTGCTTGGGGAGTATGAGGATTGCTCTTCTCTAATTAGATGTGCTAGTGGGATTATCGTCATTCTTGGATGCCAATTAGTTTTCACGGAATGAAAATCCTGCAGCCTATTTCAGGAACAAACTTGTCTCTTTCATTCAAAAGCTGCTAATGGGATGGATCTGGAGAAAAATACCCATCAAATCTGAAAAGCCAGCACCTCAAGGGACACCATTTATCACAGAATCATAGAATGTTTGGGATTGGAAGGGACCTCTGGAGACCAGTGAGTCCAACCCCCCTGCCAGAGCAGGATCACCCAGGGCAGGCCACACAGGAATAGATCCAGGCAGGTCTTGAAAGTCTCCAGAGAAGGAGACTCCACAACCCCCTGAGCCCGTGCCTGGCTCATATCTTTGTTTATATGGTGATGGACTTCAGAGGAGTTAAAATCCATCTGACACATTCACTGGAGAGGGAACTGGACAGAGCTCAGCTGGATCTTTCCCACACTGTATCCAGACAGGGGGCCTGGCAAAGCAGAAGGGATCCTTCAGGGTGCATACATACCCCATATCCATGCCCTTAGACACGACAAAACCTAGGCAACCAGGACCATGCCCAGACCTCCTCCTTCTTACTGACCAAACTCTTTATCCTGTACCAGGCACCTGCAGTGATGCTGATGAATGGAGCTTGCTTGTTGAGCTATGGGAGGATCTGACAAATGACTGAGACAAAGATACTGTGAACAGTGTCTGCTTGAGCTAAATCCATGGGAGATGAAACGCTACTGTTATTAGATAAACCAAAATACTTCTAAGCACACCTTGCAGTAGCCTGTGCCTGGGCGGATAGGAGTGGTGCAGTCAGTTACTTGTAATGGGTGGTCAGTCTCCATATTTTGGTTTAGCCTCTCTGCCATCTGAAGCCAGTAAGTGATGAAAAAATGCATCCTCATAGCAGAACTGAGTCCATGGGATGCAAATCACCTGAATGCACTAAGATACAAAATCACCAAACTGTGGTGTATTTGCACAATAACAAATTTGTGATGGAGTCCCAATCAAAACCTGCCACTCCAGATGAAGCCAATCACCAAGCTAAAATGCAGCTTTGGATTCATGTGAGCTCAAAACACTTTTAAATGACTAACCCTCTCCTAGCCTCAGCTATAGTGAAATTGCCTTGCTGTCAACAGGAGCAACTCCTGCAGCCCCAGACACCTTCTCCTCTGCAAGGGGGGAAGGAACAGCACCCCAACACCCTCCTCATCAGAGATGAGTCCTGGATGATGAGAAGCCCACAGAAACTGCCAGCATGTCTCCCTGGCCTGGCTTTTGGGTGCTGGGCATTGCTGCAGGAACGGAGCTCCCAGGCAGCTGAAGCCCAGAGAGCAGCCTCAGAGCTGTGGCATCTCACCCTCCAGACTTGGTACAGTGAATACCTAGGTCTCCCCTGCCCCAAAATGCTCCCTAAACAACAACTTTGCCCAACACTCTCAACATTATTTTTTTTTAAGCATATGCAATTAACCACATTGGTAACCTCACTGGGGAAGAAGTCTGGCGCTCGTGCAGTAGACTGTAAAACTGGATGAAAATTTCTTCCAGTGAGCAAATTGCTGACTTAAGCCCTCATGTTTTGAGTGCTGCTTGTCATTAAACAAAAATTATTTTTACAGTTTCCTTTGCAATGCAAATAATTTCATTTAGGCAACGAAACGGCCCCATTTGGTATTTCTGCCTGTATTTTGTCAACTGTGTATGTTCCATTTAATATTTACAGACTAGGGCACCAGTCTGGCTTACTCGCTAATTCATTTCTTTAAATATTTATAGCACTTTGATTCTAAGCAAGGGTTCTGTCTGGTAAGAAGAACATTGTTCTGTTGTTGATAGTGTCATGGAAATTTCAGAGGCAAATTTCAATTTTGTAAGATAAAAATATATTGATTTCTGCAACAGACCGTAACGATTTCAAAGGAATTTTTTTTTATTGCTAAGTAACGTGTGTACTGAAAAGAAAATCCCATTATATACTTTCACATAATTTCAGAATGATAACACAGTGCTGAGAGATCTATTTTATGACACAAGTACTCACAAAGCAAAAGGAACTGCTATTTTCAATCACCTCTTTTCAACCACCACTGGCACTAAAATCAGAAACCCAGCTGCAAAAAGACCCTATGAAAGAGAGAGCAAAACCTGCAAAATGCAAGGGGAGCTTTCACTAAGATCCCTCCTCATTAGAAAATCCTTTTTACTTTTGCATACTCTGATTCGAAGACTTTTAGTTTCTCTGTGTGAAATGCTGTGTGCTTATAAAAAAGGCTTAAGAGGCTTAAATTTAAAGGCTGAACTGAAAATACCTGGCAGATACTCTGTCAGTGTATATTTGTCTAGTTCCATTGACTTCAGAGACTACATTCAAATGACACCAACTGAGAGCCAGGACCAGAGAGCACATCCCTGGCCTGTCATTTTAGGCTTTGCTGTAAACATGTGGTTTTTCAGGCATTCCCTCTTGAGTATGACAATAACCACCTAGTTGTAATTCCTCTGCAAAATGCCACACAGACAAGGTTGGGCCTGTTCAGGCCTTCCTCACACACAACCCCCAGATCACTGAGCATCACCATTCTTCTTCTCCTGAGTTTTGTTTCCAGTTGCATCTCCCCCATTATGATTCCAGAGACATTAAATAACTCACCCCAACAGCGAGGCAGAGGAAGCAGAAAAAACACAGTTCAGCACAATCACAATGTTTTGCAAAACATCCTCCCCTGCCTCTGCAGCACACCGGTCAGAAGAGCAATCCACCCTTACTCTGGAAAAGCAGTCACTGTAATAGTTCAAGTCAGCAGGAACAAGCAGCTGGGAGTGAGAATGGTCAGTGGGAAAAAGCCCAACAGATAGTGGCCCTGCAAGCCAAGCAGCAGGAAACACTTCCACTTCCAAGAGGAGTGCTCAGAGTTTACCCAAAAGCAAAGTCTTTCAAATCAGTGTAAACCTTCCCTCTAACCCTGCAATAATCGTCCTCTCAAGGACAGTCAGAATATTTTCAGAGTAGAAGAGCTATTCTGCAAGAAGCAGAATTAATGACACATTAATTCAATGACTTTGAGCATGTCCCCTTTCTCCCCAGAGATCCCAGCTTGTTTCTGCATCCCAGCCTCACTATCCACCTGCTTCAGTGCCCTGTCCTCACATCCATCCCTCTTGCCCAACAAAGTTGGTTGTGCATGCTGCAGTCTGGAGCTCTGCAAGTACTGACCGTCTGACAAGTGCTGAATAGCCAGCTGGCCTGTACACAGGCTGACTCAATTAAGTGCATTTCCTTCAGGGAGACATGGATTCGGATCTTTCTTATAGATGCATCTGCCAGTAATATTAATTTAGGTCCTTCTTGTGACGGATGGTCACAAAACTTCTAGCTTTGCCACCTCTGTACAAACAAGCTAGTCAATGCTGGCATATATACTGGCTCCAAGCACAGACGTTACATGTGGATCCTGTGGCACCACACCAGGGCCACTGTTCTGTCCCTTCTCCAAAGGTTTCTCTCCAGTCAGAGACAGAAGCACAGTCTGGCAGAAACTCACCTCCATGCTGCCTGGCACTCATTCACCATCCCATCCATCTAGCTGGTCTAGTAGTTTTTGACTTTGTGGCTGCCAGACAGTGGATATTGGGTTCCCACTGTGCTCCCTGGAAAAGCACCAATTTTCAAGGAGCAGCACCTACTATAAGCAGTGGAGGTTCACTGCAGCTGGCACCTGGCAGCTTATGGGCCAAATCAGGCAGAGAGTAATGGGCATCTTTGCTGACGTTTAAAATCCCATCACACACGTCTGCCTCTGCAGCTTTCCAGCCAAAAATGCTTGCAATGTGCTGCAGGCCCCCTGCCAGGGATTTAGAGCCAGCACACAGCCTGCCAGGGAATACAGAAACAAGCTCTTTCAAGATTAAATGTCCTCACAAGGTGGAAACTAGATACCAAGAGCTGTGACCTGTTATCCAGGGATACTAAGATGGGAACCTACCATGCCTCCTCTTCCTTCATAACTCACGTTTCCCTGGTGGGAGGTGCTTTTACCACACATTCAGCAGCATTCCTGGCCCATCTACTACACCTTACCCAGAAATGCTGTCATTACAGGTAACACTGGAAAATATTACCTACCCTGAGGTTGACTGACATTTCACATTACAAGAACCTACCTTCTAGCACGAGTGGAACTTTGTTCAGCTTGAACTGAGGTGAAATTTTCCATGCCAGATGTTCTTTCATTATAAGACTCTCCCTCTTAATTCACAGCACCTGCAAATAAATAGGCCATTGCAAAGGCAATTTAAATAAAGGTTTGACCTTTCAGCCATGAGTTTTCTGGATTTGGTTAGCTCTGGCTACTGTCTTAATCACATCTTTTTATTTCATGCTGTGTGCTGTGTGACAGTTTTTACTTTTAAGGAAGAAATGCTGGCATATGTTGCTGGCTAATAGATGTGTGGGGAAAAATAGTAATTAGGGAAAGCCTACAGAATGGGGTATTTTTAAAATGAACTTTTGTGTTGTGGGAAAACATATGCCCCACACAAAATCCCCTACACTCAATAAAGGAATAGACACATTTATATAGGATGTATACTGGCTGTTGTACAGATTTTGGTAATCATATGTCCCAATATCCCCACACATACCAAAACACCTCAGACTCCTGGGGAAAGATCCTCTGCTGGTATAAATGGCCTTAGCTCCATTAACAAACTGGGATCTACATCTGCTAAGGATCTGCTCCAGCACCTTGTCGCAGGAGCTCAGCCCTCTCCCTGGCTGCCTTTGGGATCCAGCATCGGGCAGGTCACTGGCATGAATCAGAGCCTCCCACTAGCAACTGAGTGGGAGGGGAATAAAAATTCTGTTGGAGTAGGCATCAGTGAGGCTATCGATACCAAACATCCTGGAGGAGCTCCGAGTCAAGGAAAGCAGAGAATGACTTATTAACAGGAGGATTCGTCAAGGGTACTAAATAGTTTGGATCAGGCATTTATGTAAGGTTCATTCTGGGAAGAGAGAGGCAGTGCTCGCTGCCTGCCAGGCTTAGCCCAAAGATGAGCCCCAAGGCTCACCAGGTGGCTGGTGAGCATGGGCATGGGGGCTTGTGCCTGCAGCAGTATGAGTCACCCCTCTGAGGTACCGAAGGATGCTGGTCCAGCTCAGCTGGTAAATACCCAAGCCAAAGTGCACACATCTCTAGTGAGAGCCCTCCCCAGGACCTCAGATAGGCTTTGGATCTGGGCCAGGCAGCAGGAAAACCCCTCGGGCACTGTCTGTCAAGTCCTCACTGTGTCCCATGTTCCCCGTTAGGCAATGATGGATCAATTTTGACCCTGCTTGTCACAACCTAGGGTGCTGATGTTATTTCCCAGATATTACTTCACTTACACATTTAACTTGTAGATCTTGTACACACATAGCTCTGAAGGGTGTTGTGGGTTTTGGGTGATGTCCTACCCCAGGCTTGGAGCACTGCTCCTCTGCTGTGAGTTAGGACACTCTCTTGAACAAGCAGAAGGGGAAAAGTCTTTGGATTTGTTCTACATTGGAAGGCCACAAGTGCCTTTGCAAATGCAGCCTCCACATATTACCAGAGCACACAGGGGGACAAACAGGGGTGACAGAGGACCTATGGGAAGCCCAAAGCACAGCTTCCTGGGAACAGCCCAGGGATAGCACAGGACACCCAGCTGCAAGGGCTCACACCGGGAGATGGAGGGGAGGGAACACAGGCTGCAGGGTGGATGTTGTCACTGCAACAAGGGAGAAAACAAACATGACTCACATGCGTGCAGCCTTCGTAAGGGCAATCAGGAATCCCTGCTCTCCCTCTTTGCAGATTGCCAGAGCTGCAGCACCATGATTTGGGGAAAGCTGGGAAAATGCCCTCCTATGGCTGTTGAAGTGGATAGGAAGCAGAGGGCAGGAGGGTGCTGAGAGCCTCAGGGATCACCCTGCTAGGCAGCTCTGCCCTGGGATGATGCAGACAGCCCTGCTGAGTGGCAAGCTGTGCTTGTGCAAAAGCAAGGCAAAAACTTCAACTTGGAGAGCTAGTTCCTACTGCAAAGGTGAGACTTGCAAGCCACCCTGCCCAAAGCGTGCATGCAGCACAGACAACAACTGGCAGAAGAGTTTCAAGGAGACTATCACTTTGGGCATGGGCTGGGTTTTTTTCTGCCCAGTGGCTAAATGTTCAGTGGTTACAGTTAAGTCTCCCTCTTTTCCAATGAAAGCTGAACCAAAGCAGTGCAGCTGTTTGCTGAGCTCCCGGTGGTGCATGTTCATCACTGGTACAAAGCGGTCCCATCATCACCTGGTTCCTTGCCTCCAGGAAAATAGGATTTTTCCTGCTTTAAATAATGCAGTGGAGAAAAAAAAAGAAAATGATGGGCTGGGTACACAGAAGCAAACAAAGCAAACAGTGAGAAACCAACAGCAAAGAGATTCTGAGAAGATGGTCTGTGCTTTACCAAGTGCTGAAACCATGGAAGCATCCACACTAAGTGCAAGCCAGGCAGAGAAGAAAGCACTTCACTCCCTCAAAAGGAAATACATTTTCTCACAGGTTATTGCACAAACTGGGAAGAAATTAACAGAATGGGGGAAATTTTTTTGAGGATGTTGTACTACTCTTCATACTTAAATGTCCAGAAAAAAAATGTTCTTTATCTAGAAGGACCCATTATCTATCCAGCCATGGATGCCCACACTTCCAGGCCACTATTTCAGTCCTTCTGAGGTCAGTTAAGCAGAGTTTGATCAAAACTAATGAGCCTCTGACTCATTAAAACTCAAGCTTCTGTGGTTTCTTCCAGTCATGGAAAGCAAAGCAAACCACCTAGAACACAACAGGGCTAAAAATTCTTGAACTACTGGAAATTCAGGGACTAGCACCACGACAGAAGGCAGGTATTTCACAGAGTAGTAGATACCCACATAGTGAAATTAGGGGTCATGGTAGCAGCAGAGCTGGGACATGAACATTAGGACCAGACATACTCAAGAACAGGAACATTTGCATAGGAGTGTCATCCTTTTCTATATGTAGCAATAAGGCAGAGTTACATCACTTCAAAGCATTGAGACTTTGGATTAAGAGCATGGGTTGATTTGTGTCTTTTACTTAATGAGGCAAAAAACAGCCACAGTGCAAGGCCTTTCTGTGTGCAACTGCTACAACTATCTGAACCTAGATATCCTAGACAGGGATTTCCTCCCATTCCACAAGGTAATTTCAAGCTTCAGGAACTTTCCTTTGTTTTCTAGGAAGGCACCCCATGCACATAATTTCTAGTTTTATTTGCTATAGTCACAAGTTTCCTCTCCTTCATTTTGCAAGAAGGGTGTGGGCTCTGTCTCTGAAGGCACTGAACCTAGAAGTGCTTTGCAGTAGCATCTCCAACCATGCAAAGAGAATCACTTTGGACAACTATTTCCAAACCAAATCCCAGGACGCCAGATTATCACCTACCTAAAGAAGTGCTGAACTGAGAGTTATCCCTTATCCATTTTCCTTGTAGGCAATTTACTCTTCCTCAAAAGATAGCCTCTCAATCACCTACCATGCAAATCATAATGGACACAGGAATCAGACTCATATTTCAAAGAAACAGAATATGGTTAAGAAGAAAAACCCCTTTTCCTCTAGACAAGACCTGCATTAAATTTATCACCTGCACCAAAGATGTTTATTCCAAGAAGCTCTGCCTTTGACCTTCCTTCTGTCTCAGTGTGAAACACACATCTATTTTTAGCAGGCTTATTGGCACGAGTGTAATATTGTACCTGAAAGTGAGCAGTGCACAGAACTAAAGGTGCTTCTGACTCTGAGGGGCGTAAACTTTTCAAAAGACTGTGTGTTTCAGTAGCACAGAGCTTACCATGTCCTCTGCAAGATGTCAGCCAAGATTTGTAGATCTGAGTCATAATCCAAATTTTTCAGCTGCATCCAGTCTGTTCTGCCTACGTTGCTCTTTAAGATGGAAGTTTCATGCTTTCCTCTGCTGGTATCTATCTTTATGCTCTTTCAGCAGCCACCTATTCTCTGTTTTGTCATTACTTCTACCTCATTTCCTAAAGAGCTGAAGAGTAAGGAGTCCTCTTATCCCTTTCGTGATGCATCAGAAATTTCTAATAAGAAAAAATGGGATGTTAAAGGCAGTGGCTGCACAGCCCCAAGAGCCCAGAGGAGCTGAAGCAGAAGCAAGGCTTCCCACCTCCACTCTGCCCCCTGGTTGGTGTGTAGGAGCAGCATGATCCCGCTCAACAGTGGGATTCCAGTTTAACTCCTTTAGTGAACCTTCCCAACTAAAACTGCCTCATTTTGCCATAATTTAAAACCCTTAATAACAAATGAACAGCTATTCCCTTGAATCTTTTCTAAATCTCATTCAAACCCTGGATAAGCTTATACAATGGCAGCTCAGGTTCTTCCAGGCCCCAGGATGAGCAGCCTTTATGTCACCCTTTCTCCTTACAGCCCTAAAGAGGGGGGCTCCAGGAAGATGCCTCACATACAGTATGAGTGGGGAAGGCCATGTCTGGCTCTAGGGTTGATCTAGGGTCATGCTAGAGTCCATTAAGACTTTTTTTCTCCTCCATCAAAACCCACCAGCTCTCTCTCAAACATCAGTAGCAACAGGAACCTCATATTTTGCTCTGAGCCTTGTGGAAATTGTATGAGTTTGGCTTTCTTTCAAATCTGAAAAGAAGACCAGGTGGTTTTAGAGCTAACCCAAAGCACAGTCCAATTCATCACCAAACTAAATACAGCAACTGAAGGGATTCAGATGCAGTCCTCTGACTTCTCTAGCTCTCTCTTTCTGGGAGATTATTTCCCTTAAAGTGGCATTTGAAAGGGTTTGCAGAGAAATTAATATTTAACTGTGTGGAATGTCAAAAAATGCTGGCAAAAAAACAAGCACCAAGGTCTGATCCACACCAAAGACCTTCCTTCCTCCATGAACTTCCTTACAATAGCTCCCTACATCCGTCATTATTAAGGCCCTTATAAGCAAGCTATGACATCTTGCAATGTGAGCTGGCAGGGAGAAGCCAGTACTGTTACTGTAATTACTGATAGCACATTCAAGAGTAGGTTTGTTTTTCCATCTGTGTCTGTTGCTGAAGCAGTTGGCATTACCTTTCTCTACAATTTTTGCCTGCAGGATAGTTTTCTCTGGATTCTGACAGACCAGCATATGCAGATATATTTACTAGCACAGAAATGATGCTGGATCCTCATGTCAACTCCTTTCTTTGCTCTCTCAGCACCATTAACTTGAATAGCTGGGGGAGCAGCTGAGGGTCTGCTCCAGCATTTTGTGTGTCCTCCACCACACGTACAACACCCCTACTACAAAAGCAAGCAAAAAACCTATCAAGCAGAACCACCTAGAAGACAGATGTATCAGCTTCACGATGACTCAACCCGAGCCACCTAAACCCAGACAGTTTCAGTATAGATGTATTTACAAAGAGAGACTGCACCAAGTCCAAAGATCTTGGCCATAATTTTCAGCCAGCTGGGCCAGCAGGGCCTCTTCCTGCTCTGGTTAAAGTCAGCAGCCAAATTTCCATTGCCTATGCTGGGAACACATGCAGAGCACATCAGCTGTGCCAATCTGCCAGGGGCAGTAAGGCAGGAATAGAAACCCCATGTGAAAGTGCAGCAGGGAGACTTAAGTGCACAAACCACAGACACCTGTGGTGGGATGTGGCCAGCTTGGAAAGGGAGCAGATGAAAGATCTCAACAGTCAGTCTGGGAGGGCAAGAACTATTTGGAAATCAAAATGCTGAAGATCAAATCCTACACCTGGTGCAAGCAGTGCAGCTATCCTGGAGCAAGCATGTCAGCTGGGAACCTTGATGTTGACCTTTGAGATCCCAACTGTCCTTTCTTCCTTCTTCTTTGCCCATACGCTGCTTGCTGCCTTAAGCACATCCCTTCCTCTCACTCACTGTGCTTCCTTGAACACATCTGTATGGGAGAAGGAATAGCCTCCCTAGCTAGCAAGCAACACCACCACCACAAAACAGCTCTTCAGTGCACAAGCAGGTGGGTAGAAAATATGCACAAAGGCACACAACTTGCTGTTAGAGGGTATAAAGCAACAAAGAAGCCATTGAACCAGGAAGCCTCCGAGCGAGACTGTAAGTGGTTGTATGTGAATTCATTGCTCTGCTGCTGACTGACATCAGGCTCTCGCGGCTCAGAGAGATCTGTTTCATGTTAAAGAGAAAACTCCTCCAGGGATCTCATTAGCACCATCATGAAACACAGAAAGGAACTGGAGGTTGGTGGAGGGGTGATGCTGAAAGGGTAACAGAACTAAAGTGCTGTCAAGCTGCATTTAAACTGGCAGGGGAAGGAGCCTGGGAGCACTTTGCCCTATGAACATCCCCAGTGCCCCAGGGAATGCTGCCTCCTTACTCTGTCTCCAAGGTTGGGGGGCATCAACATCCAGGAGACCAGATGCCCAAAAGCTCAACTCAAGGCTACTCACTCACCTGCACTCCTGGGGCAGTTTTCCTCCTGCCAAAATTCCTCATTCTTTCTAAGGTTTGTCCTCTTCCCCCCTGCCATCTCTGGATGGACACTGTTGTTTGCAGGGGGCTGTATCTCTGGCTAAGTTCATGCCTCTCCAGCCAGCAGCAGAAGACAAGGCACCCGTGGCTGTGCTTGCAGAGGAGAGAGGTGTGCTGGCATTGCCAAACAGCTGATCAGCTCTGCAGTGCTGACACTACTTTGACACAGGATCCTGGCAGCCCAACACATTTTAAGCTGGTTGTTCCTTGAAAGCTACTTCCACCTTTCCGAATGCCCCATTGCAGGAAGGGGGTGAAGCAGTCTGAAAGTGCAGTTTAGTGGATCCAGAATATGGGCAGATTCCCCTCTTCTAGGCTGAGGAAAAGTCACAGAAGCAAGTCACACACAAAAAAACCCCAAAGAATCCACAAACAGGAAGGAAAAAAATCCAGCTTAGTTAATTCAAAGGAACACATTTTAGTTATAACTGCAAATCAGCTTAAGAAATTCAGACAGACATAAGTCAGGCCCCTTGTGCTATTGCTCACCAAAGGTAATACTCGTTATGACAATTCTTCTATGTAGCATCATAAAATGCCAAAGAGGACTGTGCTTCCTTCAACTACAGCCTGTTCAAAGCAATTAGTAAGTCTTGCTTAGAACACTTGGCAAAGAAGAGAGGTGTGTTAATCTCCCTGTGTCCTGAAGAAATTGAGGAGAGATGTTTATCAAGGAAATTAGTAATACAAATGGTTTGGCTTTCAGTAGACTTGGAAATACATACAGCAGGTTCCAGTGTAGTTGTTTGTTGGGTTTTTCTTTAATTAATTAGCAGTGAGTGGGAAAAGGAGTGATGAGTATTATTCTCTGTGCTGCAGTCTTGTTTAACTTTTAAGTGATTGAACTATAACATCCCAGTGAAACCTCTCCTAAAATTGTTTCTCCAGAAATAGAGCTGTTTGTTTCACTGTAGGAATGACCAGGCATTCTAAACTCTATCATGTATTGCCTTCTAATACTAGATATCTGACAAGATTGTCAGACTCCCCTAAACATTTAGCTTGTTTTAATTTAACATCAATAGGATTTTGAAGCCTAGCTTATCCAGGTAAGCTCTAATCTGCTTCCATAAGTACCTGAAATATGAAAATTGGACAAAAAAGTAGGTATAATCTACATTTTAATGAAAATCTGACAATAAAAGTTTGGAGAAGACAAAATTCAGACTTCTACCAAAAGGTTTCTTTGACTTTCAAGCCCCTCAAGCAAGCTGTGAACCAAAGTAAAAACTGTATCAAAGCAGTGTATAATAAATATGTAAGGGTGAGTGTAGGGAGGATGGAGCCAGACTCTTCTCGTCATCCAGTGACAGGACAAGAGGCAATGGGAGTAAGCTGGAGAACAAGAGGTTTAGGGTCAACACAAGGAAAAACCTTTTTTCCCAGTGAGGGTGACAGAGCTCTGGAATGGGCTGCCCAGGGAGGTTGTGGAGTCTCCTTCTCTGGAGACATTCAAGACTCGCCTGGATCTCTTCCTGGGTGATGTAGTCTAGGTTATCCTGCTCTGACAGGGGGGTTGGACTAGATGATCTTTCTAGGTCCCTTCCAACCTCTAACATTCTATGATTCTATGGAAGATGTGGTGTTGAAGGTGGTGATAAGAGCAACTGTGTCTTTCCAAGAAAGTCATGTCTTTGCGGAGCAAAAGCAAAGCTCCCATGACAGAAACAAACCAGTGTCTTGCTCACTTCTCATGTGACACATCAGGGCTATGTGCTGTCTGTGTTTCTTTCAAGAGGAGGTGCAGAACATCATCCGAGAGTCCAGGTGTTGTGCTTCTTTCTTCCAACACGACTTCTCCTTCAGCTGGCTTTGAAAAACAAGCAGTAGTGGGGTGGTTTGGAAAGATCTTACACCCATCTCTGTTCAAGACCACTTGGGCCATTTGCAGGCAACGTGATGCATATTTTGTTCCCTCCTGCTCTGCTAGCTCTGAAATCCTCTGTGTCAGACATTGTGATGCAGCCTCATAGGTGGGATCTGTTAAGTCCGGGCGTCTTTGGCAGTGTGTTTGGTAGAAGCCATCCAGACGTTTCCTGATGCTGGTATCTTCTGCACTATCATGTTCATACGTCCATGAGAGAGCAGCAGCATTAGGTGCAGTGGGCTCACACAGCCCTGCTTTTGAATAACATCTCACATTTGCTTTCTCAGAGCCTCCAGCAGAAAAGCTCCCAGGAGCTGCAGAGGGTAGAGTGTTCTCTCCTGCAAAGACAAGATCAATGAAACTCATTAGTCATCAGGTCATCCCTGTGGCAAAATCTTTTTTTGTCCCCCCTCACTGCAGTCTGGCAAGCAGTGTTTGTGCAGGAGTGAGCTAAGTACTGCTTTAAACTTGGCTGGACTGCCAGAGGGGCTTGCTGCATAGATTTGTGCTAGGTGGGCTGTATTTGGGGATCTCACAGTTGTACCAGCCTCAGCCCTCTGCAGTGAATGAACCTGCTTTGGTGGTACAGGCCTCTCAGTCAGACTTCCAAAGAGGTGAAAACGGATCTGCTGCTGCTGCTGGAGAAGACAGCTGACCCCCAGGTAAGTCCAGTCTGCAGCTGAAGCAGCTCTGCTTTTATTTCCCTTTACTCCCTTCATCCTAGGCCTAATGCTTCCCTTTTCATAGTTCTCAATTTCACTCCTACAGTACAATGTGCAGTATTGTCCTGCTGTACTCCAGCTTTTAGCTAGCTAGATCTAGAGGCTCCAAACCAACAATGTTATGGTAAACTACACAGTGTTTGGGAATGAGGCCTGCAAAAGTGAACCATCTTGCTTCCCTGTGAAGTTCCACTTTTGCAGCCCAGCTGCACTAAATGCTCTCCTCACATCCTGCAGGAATTTTTATACACAAAATGTATGTAAAGGCCAAGGACTCATTCTTGCTTAGCTCTCCTTCCTTGCTGACCCACATCTCTGGACAACAGATAGGGCTTTGGTTCTCTTCTACCCCAATGCACTCAAGGGGGATGCATTGTACTTGCTTATAATTGATACAGCATCAGCACAGAGACACTTGGCGACAACGTGGCCAGGATGATCAGCAAGCCACACACAGCTTCTCGTAGGAACAGCCTCCATAAAGAGACCCTGAATTGGGCTTTGGTACCCAAGGAGTGCCTCTAACTGCCATTTCATCTCCAAGCTTGCTGTGCCATCCTGTTTGCCAAGCACCTGAGTCACCAACAAGAAAAATTTTCCTCTGAGCCAGAGGTTGCACAGCCGTCATCTGCAAGTTATATAAGCAGGACACAGGGAGTCAGAAAATAGCTTGGTCTTTTCTAGTTCTGTGAAAGATGAAGCAGAGTGCAGTCCTTCATTTCAGTAAAAGATCTAGTTCAAAGGAAATCTCAGTGTGGTGGCAGAAGGCTGTTCTTTCCCTCTCAGCACACAAAGAACTACCTTCCCTTTCCTGAGTGGTCAGAGACTCATTAAAATGAAATTAAGATGTCTGTGCAGCCATTCTGCACATTGCCTCTTTCTTCCTCCCCATACTTCCTCTCTTTGATCTTTCTTTTCAATTTTACTTCATCTCCAATTTTGCAATTTTAGATAAGATTTTTTCTTCCTCTTGTAATGTGTCATTTCCAATGCAGTACAAAGAAAAGATTAGTGGCCTTCTTTTAACATCTATATATGCCATCAGAGTAGCAAATCACAGTTAATCAAAGAGAACAGGTCCATTTTGCCTCAATAATCTCTCAGCCTTGGTACCTATGTACAGTTGGAACTGAAGCCTCATGTATCTCTGGTAATTCAAGCAAGTGGCACTTGTGCTCAGACTCCAGTGGCAATCACAATTCCATGCACCTTGCTGTCATCTTGCTACTACTCATGCATCTTGCTACTTCTTTTTCTCTCTAAAAAATATCAGTCAAGGTAGAGGTCCTTTCTCAACACCCTCTAAGAGCTGATACTGCTGTTGTAATGCACAGATCTCCTGAATGATTTATAAACCACAGGGCTCGATGCCTGCAGGGTCCAGAAAGAGGTTCTCAGATGGAGTACACACAAAGCACACTGTTTAGACCAGCAAGAATGCTGATAAAGGCACAGGCAGCATTAAACTGATTAATCCCTTTCCCTCTCCAAGCACATGCATCCCTCAAGAAAGCTGGGATCAGCAGAATCACAGAATTGTCACAGTGCAAAAAGATCAACCTTGTCCAATCACCACCACCCCCCAAAACCCTCCCCAAAATCCAGCACATCTCATCATCCCACTAGAGCATGTCCTGAAGTGCCTCATCTACACTTTTTTTTAATACCTCCAGGGATGGTGACTCCATCACCTCCCTGGGCAGCCCACTGCAGTGCCTGACTACTTTTTCAGTAAGTGTTGCTTCAAAATGTAGACCTCTCTGGCCAGCTGTCAGCAGCAGGAAAAATGTATTGTTTTGTAAACTCTTTATCCTTCCATGGCAAACAACACAGATGTCACACACCCTTGAGTTGGCTTGGCCCAATACCTACAGTGCAGAGATGAGCAGGACTGAAAACTTGCACTCCATTTGCCTGCAATGGAGTTTCATTACCAGAGAATCTGTTTCAAATTATTTTTAGTTATTTTCACTCATTTATACTACAGAGCATATGTTAAGGGGAGAAAAAAAAACAAAACAACAAACCAAACCACAAAAGCAAATAACACAAAAAAGCCCACACCCAAAAACTGAAACTGGTCATTACTCATGCCTTGATTTCATTTGCACATGATGGATAATAATCAGGAAGAATGTATATTATTTCATCTGTGCCTCCACTCCATGCTAATTGAAGTTCACCATTTGCAGCTTATTAGTAGAAGACCTGGGGGCTGATAAAAGGATATTCTTTGTGTTCATAAACCTGCTGCTGAAAATTTAAAGTCGCCATCTGGTACAAGAACACAGCTCTGCTGCCCGAAGCACAGAACCAAATCCTGCTTTGGAACTGGGCCACTTTCAGTGATGCAAGCGCTCTGCAATATTATTATTATTTGCACTTCTACACAAGTAGCTCGTGTAGCAGTTGAAGTCTCTGTATAACACAAAGAATGTAAAATAAGACATCCTTCAAACAGCAGAGCTCCTACACTGCTGATTTTCTGGGGAAAGACACTGCCCCCAGCTCTGGTGGGCAGTGATCCCTGCAGCTGTTGCTGCTTCACTAGAGCAGGTCTTGCTAAGATCTCTGTCTCTGTCCTTTACAGAGGCTTAGCTGGGTGCCAGCAGCTGCTAATTCTGTGGTTACCTCCGTATCTGTATTTGTCCAAGCCTCCTGGTCCTCTCCCACACAGTCTGATGCCTCCCAGGAACCTGGTGTTTAGGATCTGTGGTTCCCCTCATGCCCAGTACACATAGACCCATCCTATTATGAGGGCCTGTGAGATGTTCATGCTGTAGATGTGAGTGTGGGAGAGCTAAACCACAGTGTTTTGTTATCACCAGTCTGTGAAAAGGGCAATTACATTGCTTGTTTTAGGGCAGGAATCATTTGCCCTAGGGCTTCGGAATGACTCATCCTTAGCATAGATGAAACTCTAGTCCAAGCACACCAAAATGAATGCCAACCTCATATCCACCCCAGAGCTGCTCTGGTGCTCTCAGGAGTTAGACACTACTAGAATAGCCATGTTCACCGAGGGCAGCAAAGCACCATCTCCAAATGGTTCAAGCCCTCAACCCCTTTCAGCTATGTTATCCACACACTGTGGATAACTTGGAACAAGGGCTGAATTTCTCTGGGTGCCTCTATTGTCTAAACACGGACAAGAAAACTATGAGGCTGTTTTTTTTAACAGAACTAGTTTAGTTTGGAGACATAAAAATTGCCCTCATGTTTGCAGTAGTGATTGAAGTTCAACCAGAAGTTGTTTAGGTGATGCTAGAGCACATTTATTTAGGTACTCAGCTCTGAGAGGGTGTACTGAGAAAACTGTCTGCTTCCTGCTACAGCAATCCTGTAGGCCCAAAGAGACCATTAAGATCAGCTTATCTGAAGAAATGGCCCTGAACAAAGATTACCAGAAAACAGCAACACAGCAGTGGGAAGGAAAAACAGGAAATGAGAGAGTAACTTTTTCCCTGGGTGAGGCTACCCCAGAAGTCACCAGTACTTTACCTACCCTCCCGGGGAGCAGATGGGGCTGAGCACAACAGATTTTTTTCAGAGTACCTAAAGAGCAGAAGCAGGAGACACATTCTAGCTGGGGAGTTTGGAGACAAGCTCCTGTTATGGAGTCCCAAAACAGAGCTTAAAATACCAACTTGCCTGAGGCACCACCTGGAATTGATGCCAAGTTCAAGATCTGCAAGAGATCACAGATCCTGCTTCTTGGCACATCGCAGCTCCCAAACTCTTTTTTTTTCCTCAGAGAGGAACAGACAAGACTATAGTCTGTCAGTCACAAAATGAGCCACTGCTTGCCTTGGATGCTTCACCTGCCCTGAACACTGCTACCTGTTCTTCAGTGTGCTCTTTCTACCCTCATGAGTCTAATCCTCACTGTTATTTGTTACAGTTGAAGTCAACACATTCTTGACATCCATGGGCAATGATGAGACATAGACGTACAAAGAGGACAAAACTTACCAGTTGCTTTGCTTGATGGTACCCATTAAAAAAAGGCCATTTAGAAGTTCTCCCAGATTGTATTATTTCTCTTTTCCAACCAAGCTGACAGGATGTGCCTGGGGTGAAAGCAATCACCCACAAATAAGAATGGGTCCCTCATTTTGTGGTTGCTGTTAAGTGGTAAGACAAGTGAACACAGGTGCCAGCCCTGAGGGTAGCTATAGCTCTCTAACCATTCCTAGAAAATCTTTTCTTGCCTCTCCATCAGGCATGTCCATATGGCATGGAAAAGCTCTAGCTGATGAAAAACTACTAGGGCTTGAGCAGAGCTGCCACCTGACAGCAAATCTGTGCCAAATTGCACGATTTAGGGGATGCCTCTATCTGCATAGGAGGCAAAACCAGGTCCCATGTTTCAGCAGAACTCCCCACATGCCCATGCACCTTACAATCATGTGTTGAGCACTTGAGACAGGTTAATAAGAAAGCTGGTTTCATTTTTTCCTTTCCACGTGGCTAATTTCCATTGGCAGTGAACATATCACAGTAATGCAATTTCATTCTGCTCTGGGAAGAAAGAAATCTAGGGACAATTTAGCAGGAGTTCATGATACCCCAGTCTCACACAGCACCAGTGATCACATCCCTGGGTACTCAGGCATTGCAAAGTTAAGACATTTGGGGACCAAATGCTATTTCCCTTACTTGCATTGATAAAATGTCCATTGATTACAAGAGTTTACAACCCACATGTGAACTGCTGATTACATACATCCCTTTACACAAGCTGAAATATATTTGCTGTATGATTGTATGATTTCCATTACTAACGTAAGCTGAAATATATTTGCTGTATGGTTGTAAGATTTCCATTACTAACATTTAAACTGAAATAGCACTGAAAAAAAAAGTATCAAAAAAAGCAAGTATTATTCTGATAGGTGCTGTACAAACATCTATCACTTTGAGTAAATAATAGATCCTAAAGCCTTAATTGTGCAAACTGTGGTAAAGTTTACCATTTCTCTGCATACATCTCTGCCTTGCAGAAAACAGGTGCCTTTTTCTTTCATTGTTGTTTGGGAAACAAAGCAAAGGCAAAATGGAGTTTTCAATAACATTATCATTCAAAAAGACTGTTGTAAGCAGAAAAAAAATCGTTCCTTGTGGGTATTAAAATGCGAAATGAAAGTGAAAATAAAAATATAACAAGCCTTGCTACTTTGCTGTCTCCCTGATGACACACAAACCAGCTTTTTCCTGCTATAATACGCAGTAGGCTATAGCTCACAAGACAGTATCTGCGATACTCTGCTTTACACATAACATAACCAGCTATATTCCTTATCCACCAGCCCACAGGAGAGGCACATGTTGCTGTGCCTGACTGCTGAGGAGCTGGCCCAGAACTGTGCAAATGCTGACTGCCCTGTCAGGAGACCTGGAGGAGGTGAGAGTGGGCGAAAGACAGCAAGGAGGGAAGGAAGAGGCTGGAGAAATTTGGGGACTGGGGTAGAAAAGGGAGGCAGTGATGGAGGAATAGCACTGGGTATTGCCCACTACTGAGTCAGGTTCCCTGCTTTATTCCTCTACCTGCTGCACATTTGTGGTGTGAAAAGTTGGAGGGGGGCGGGGGGTGGGTGTGTGACTTTAATTTGCGTGCGGTGACGTAAGCAGTTATTCCGGGGAACCATAAACCTTTCCCTTTCTAGTTCACTCCCTTAGGAATTTGAAATTCAAGAAAAATAAAAAGCTTGACAAATGGTAAAGTGCTTTTGAAATGCAATAAGCAGGCACAAGCACGTCCCCCTAGACACTCTACCAAATGTTACACTTGGCATTAAGCTCTGCCCTGCTCTGAGAGATCATGGCTCATGCCTGCTGCGCTGCACTTTTAAGACAGCTGGAAAACTCAGCTAAATGAAATATTTCAAGAGAATGCACTAGTTAAACACATTGGATTTAATCAACCACAGAGCAAGACAGATACAATATGAACTCCTACAAATTAACACTCCTTGTTTGCTGAAAGCCAAGAGATAGGCACCGCTGTCATCTCACAAACCTGTTCCTAAGCAACCAGGCTCCATGGTCTAGTGCAATAGGTATGGGCAGAAGCAGAGGCATCATCATAAACACCATCACTTACAGCTGTGCCCTGCTGATGGTATATCCTCAGCCAGGCCCCAGGGAAATGGGCATTGCATGGAAATGTCTCTGGACAGCTACTGGAAACGCAACAGCTTACAGTAATATCCCTCGCTGCAAAGATCCCAGGTATCTCCAAAGAGCTGGGCAGCAACATAACTGGAGTGCTTGAGATTTTATTTTTACAAGGCAAGTTCCTCCCTTGGAGCTCATCACCATTCCAAAAATAGAAATAGCAAAGTTAAGAACTCTTCGAATAGGTATATTTAGAGTGGTTTAATTTACATGATTCTGTAGGCAGCAAAACCCCCCAAAGCATCCTATTTGTCTCAAACTATGATTTAAAAAAAAGCTGCTTAAGATTCAAGGTTACGGATTCTAATATGAAGAGAAACCTTTCTCTGGAACGTAAATAGTAAAAAACATGTTTATGTAGCAGAAAACATTAACTGTCAATTAAAGTTATTATTCAGCTGATGAGGGCCTCAAGGGGCTTTATTAAACTGCAACTACCTGCTGCTTTCCTAGTACGTGTACAGTCTTGGGAACTGACAGACATACTCATTTGCCTATGTAACACTAGAGGCACCAATTTCCACAACAAAACTCTTGACAAGGCTTCTTAAGCTAATTGCTCAGCTTCCAGTTAGGCATTAAGGGAGCAGAGGGAAGTGCCTGCAAGGGTATCACCGTGCATGTTCATGTGCACAGACACAGCAGTGCTGTGCTGCCCCTGTCTCTCCTTACCCACAGCAGAATATCTCAATGGGTTTTCAGTCTTTTGATGGACAGGATCCAACACAAGCATCCCCATGCCAAGCCTCTGCCATATCTCTAGGTGAAATGAAGAGCCATCCTCATGTCTCAAGTTCCTTACTAATCAGGACCACAGCATCATCACTCTGCCCATGGGGAGGATTCACAACATTTGAGTCAAGTTTGACCCTTGACCTCTTTCCTCCTGTGAGCAGGCAGAAGCCTTTTAATAAAAAGATTGGGTTTTCCTTCTTTTAATCAGGAACTTGCAGTGACGCTTTTTTATACACAAAAGCCTCTTATCTTGCCCCAGATCATATTTGTCTTATAAGTTCCTGCTATTTCAGAATAAAAGCAAAAGTCTGGTGTATGAAACCAGTGATTCTACCCGATTGATTTTCACTGCTTAAGATTTATTAAGAGTTTTATGAAGGAAAACTGGGATTTGTGTTTTATGGTGACTGAAGGAGCCTACTTACTTTATTCCCATTGCACAGCAAATAGTAATTGTTTCATTTAATATTTTTTTTCCTGCCTAAAAATTATAAATGCCAGTCTTGTTTACTCTTTTCTTCCAGCTGACTGTAGAGTCAGGTCTTCACGAACTGTTAGCTTTCTGACATAAGAAGAATTTCCTAAAGAACCCTAATTAACTGAAAGGGAAGGAGACATTTTTATTTAGTCCCTGGGTTCAGTTAGTATCTCCTTAACTCCAGAATTGGGAAAAGGATTTGCTATGCCCACCTCTTCAGCTAAGAGCTGAGAAAGTCCCTGAGGAACTTGACTCATCCAAGGCGACCTTGGACAAAAGAGGAACTGGTGAAAGACAAATTCTCTATAGTTCTAAGGTAAAAGATGAGCAGGGAAAAAGCTTTCCTGCTTCTGGCAAGACACAAAGGAAAGAGACCATACTTTCAGACATTCTGCAGATGTTGCCATGCAGAGCTGATGAAGCTGTGAGGTGAAACTAAAAGAGGACTTGAACATCTATGTGGATGACAGTTAGTGATCATAGACAAGTCTAGAAGACCCAAAAAAAAAAATAAATCTGGATGAATTATTAAATCCTTTTCTTTGGGGCTTCAACAAATCCTCTTGCTAGAGGTAAGAATGGGGCCCAACAGGCAGCACATGGTATGCTGCAGGCACCTGTTTTGGAAGATGGGGATGAAATACAGGGAGGGAAAGTGCCTATTACTCTGAAACAGTAATAGCCACTGACAACGACAGGAAGCAACTCTAGATTACTAAGAAAATATCACTGTATTTTCAAGTATTAGAAAGAAAACAAGCCCCAGAGCAATATTCTTCCTTGGTAAATTAAATACTTTTTCTTTCATTTAGAGTCACAAATTTTTGGTACTCAAGAGGACCAACAATCCTCAGCTGATGTCCTTGGCAAGAATAGGAATAAGCAGTCAGATGTGTGTACAAATCAGTCAGACAAGCACAGAACGGGCAGCACTTCTTTTAGATGGAGTGGGAAGAAAACCCCCACAAATATACTTTAAGAATATACCTTAAAAAGCAAATAGCAGGTATAAAGGTAAAGAAATCTAGTGATATTCTGGTGAAGGTTTGAAGGTAAAGTGAGGCATTTTCTCAGTCACCCTCCAGACTGATGTGAGCATTGAACAGGCTGTGCAGTGATGGAGCAAGCCCAAAGTGGCTTGACAAAGAAAGGACAGACCTGTATCTCTGTCCTCTCCCCAGCCCCACCGTGTGGGATGTGAAATCATGCAGCCTGGGGCTGTTTGTTTTCTGCACTGCCAGAGGAAGCTTGTGCATGAGATATTGATCAAAAATTAAAAAACAGACTCAAAAATAAGAATGGAGGTAAGATACCAATCTCCACCTATCAGCTTTCCACAGGCTAATAAATGAAACATCCTCATATTGAAGAAATCAGGGTCACAGATATCAAACAGTCATCAATTAAATTTTCAGGAGACAGAAAATACAATTTCAACAGAATATAATAAAAAGCAAGCAAGATACACAAGTTTAATAACTTGGAGGTATTTGTTCATCACTAGTCTGTGGCATTTTGGCCTGCCACCTCAAAAGTACACTCAAAAAACATTTAAGCCATCTAGTTTTCCTGCAGTATTACGTGAAATCAAATAATGAGTAGAAAGATTATTTGACTAGAACAATAGGCACATTTATAGACATTCACAAATGCTGGAGGCTTGAGAACCACAAGGGCTTTCTTCTTAATTATCTACACGCTGTTTTGGGAATCACTGAAAATCTCTTCCATCAGAACCAGCCTGATAGAAAAATGGGTTTGAACAGAAGTGTTTTGCCATTTAATCAGTCAGCTTTTTGCAGGAATGGCTGCATTGCTAATAAACCAATCACCTGAAAACTGAAATCAGAAATGGTTATCATGTAAGAATCGCATTGAGAGTGAATCCTCAGGACCTTAATGGGCTATATTCACCTGCCAAACATTTCTCATGTGGTGTCATAGCTCTGGAATTCCATATGCTTCTGAATGGAAAATAAATTAATACATACATGCCTGAAAGGCAGAGTCAAAGTCAGAAGGGAGAAAGTCCTTAGAAAGTAGTTTGACTTAAAAACCTGGAGAACACTCACTGATCAAGTAAGTACAGCAGTCTGCATTCCTATGTCCTCACTTTGTCCTCTCAGCCAGCTACGAGAAGGGCTTAGCAATACAGTCATTTCCCTGCTATGATTCAGCTTTGCCCTTTGAAGGCCAAACAATAAAATGTTCTAGTCACTCCAGATTTGTTTAACTCCCTTTATCTGCTGCATTCTAGCTCCTGCGTTTTAAGAAAACTTCTTTGCCATGAACCCAAATGCTGTTTAGAAAGCAAACAAAATAAAACTCCACATTGCCCATTGCATGTAATTACCTGGCAACAACTAAGTACCCACGATGGCCCTTCCAAGAGGCTGTACACAGACTTTACCAGGCTGTGTGTGAACTTCTTGCTTGGAGAGATTTTCAGTAACACCTTCAGCTACTGATGAACCATGGTTAGTGACAGTTACTGCAGCCACATCATATTTGTTCAACACACTTTTATGACACAGCTTTTTTAAAGGAGATATTAAGATCTTGATATGTGGCTTGAAAAATTAATTCGTTCCTGCAGAACAAGGCAAACAAAGTGAGAGATGAGCCAGCATAAGTTAGGGCAGTTCAAATGTTCTTTCATTAAAGGAAACATTTTTCACCCACCTTAGGCTTAATGGAAAGCACCTACTTCATTCAAAAGTGATCACACAAGTAGCAAGGTAGGGACAAAGATATAATTTTTAAAACGTAGGAGAGTTGGGGCTTATTGCAGGGATTTATGAACACTGCAGTGTGTGTTTTTCATAACCCATCTGGTATTTGCATGTGTAAATATTTGCACCATTTTCAAATAGTAAAGAACAACACCTCAACTATTTTTCAAGGTGATGTGAGAACGCTGTATGACTTTCAACAGGGTAGTGAGATGAATTACAGTCATGTTTGTTTAGAATTTCTTCTCTGAATATGGACTACTGAGACTGTAGAAACAAACACCCAGCTACTGGGAAATAGTCAGAATTTGTAGCTTATTGATCTGACTCTCAAAATTGCCTGGTCTTTTTTCAAATGTGAAGCAACCAGTGTTGGGTTAATTACTGGAAAACACATCTAACCACCTGATTTGTAAGTTAATAATGTTCAAGTCCAAGTCTTGCATATGAACATTTTCTGCCATGCTCTTCTATCTGTAGGTACACTACCTGAGCCATTTAGGATTTCTCATTGTCTTCTGTCATCTGAATGAGAACACAGCTCTCCCCATGCAACTGCTCCTCTCTCCAAGACAGTATCAGACAGGCAAAAAAAAAAAGAAATATTATGAAAACAAACATAAGTAAAGCTGAACAAATGGGCAATCTACAGATAAAAGAGAGTGGGTTTAAGTCCAGACAACCAGGGGCTGCAGTGCAGGTGCTAAATGCATGAAAATTATGTTCCTAAAAAAAAATACACATTAAAACCAACCCAGTTGTCTGGTCATGCAACCAGTTTTCTGCACCAGGAATCCCCATTTAGATGGATTATGAGGTATCCTTGGACTAGTGATGGGGATTATTTTAATAACAAAAATTTCCTTTAATATGGTGGCTTTACTCAAAGCTAGGGTTTGGGTTTTTTTTACTTCAACCAGTAAAGACATCTTAGCATCCTGCCTTTGGAGTACATTTTAAAGAGCAAGGGGAAGGACACTGTTTTTAAGTATTGCTCTACTTGTTGAGAAAAGCTTGCTGGCCCATGTGAAAAAAAAAGAAAATGGAAACACAGTATCTTTTGGAATGAGTCTACAAAGAAATAGAAGGCAGAGGTGTGTACAAGTCAAACCCCTTCAGGGTGGTATTTAGTTACTTTTAGTACTCTGGGAGCCAATTAACTAGAGAAGGTGAAAAAGCTATTGCAAAGTAGAATGTCTCACTGAACATGAGGCAAAATAGTTTCAGAAGCCTGACTGTTCAGATGAAATCAGATTCAATTTTTCAAATAAAACAGTAAGTTTGCCTCTAATCAATTACCTATATCTAGGTTGGAGATATTACTGATAGCTGTGTTCGAGTACCAGCTAAAGTCTTCAGGTTCTTGTCTGAGATTGGTTGGTAGGGTGGGATTTAGCAGTCCAGATAATTCAGCTGATCATACATTCCAGTAATTTTAATTTATTTAACTCAAAACATTTATGATCAGCTCATGAATTTTGTTTTAAAGGTCCTAAAGGAAACTTAATTAAAACAGATTGGATTCTGTGACTGTAGTAAATACATCTGTTTTATTTCTAAATAAAGGAAGGAATTCTGAAGCAGAGACTTCAATGAACATTTTCAGCTCAAGTTTTGAACATGTCCAGCTCACTGGTCTTCATATACTACTTAATAGGGTTTTTTTAGACCAAATGTGGACAACCTGAGGATGTAAGTAATTAATTTGTATTCCACTACCATGACAAACCACTTCCTTAGTATCTTTTTATTTTCTCATAAACCATCCTCAGTATCCTCACATGGAAAGATACTTATGCAGAGTGTATAGACACTTGTGCCTCTTAAAGAAGGTGTAGCTACAGGTAGAAGAGCACACCAGAAAATGTTGATGTGCAAGAATGACTCGGGCTTGAGCATTATTAACTTACAAATAAAGCAGCTAGGTGCATTTCCCAGTAATTAATTTAAGTCAGGAACAGCTGTCAGAATATAAAACTGACATTCAGAGGATCCTCAGCTCTTAAGTTTTAAAGCCTTTACAATCACAGCACTAAAGTCCTTCATTTGCTCCACTCTACAAACAAATATACTTTCCACTTTCACCTCCTCACACTTCCTCTTGGTAGCATTTGCTGCTGAAGGTTATTTGTGTCTCTTCAGACAACAGGAGATGTATCTGAGGCTTCCTTTTGCTGGAAAAATGTTTAATGCACTAAGCCACAAAAATGGCTGCATCCTTGAGTGAGCAATTGAATTATGATAAAATAAAGGTCAGTAAGAAACAAGTATCTATTTGTTTGCACAGAGGCTCAGTTGTGTCCTCAGTAGCAACCATCACTCATTCTTTATAATAAAAAAATAATAAAAGGCCAGTCCGCTGCAGCACAGATTTGAAAGAATTAAGAGACAAAGGTATTCAAACAGAGGTGAAGACAAAAAGTGCATTTAAATAACAGCAGCACTAGTGCTCTAATGCCAACACAGAAACACAAGCAGAGTAAACAAGGTGAAGCCCTCCTGAGGAATGTATGCAAGGGTAATCATGGGGTCTGATTCTGCTCTTCATTTTAAACACAACTGCATCATTACTGCCATGTACTACAGAGTTTAAAAGAACCTGAGTTGGTTTGTTGTTGCTAGTTGCCTTCTAACATCCACTGCCCCATCAGTGGCAGTGGCTGCTAGATGCAGGATCAGGGTCCCCTCTAGCTGCATGCACTCAGACACTGCACAAGTGTCTCACCGTGGGAGAGATCAGATTCCCAACACAGACTGACACAGATCACAACCTAGGGAGCAGCAGTGTTTATTTTCCCAACTACGTTATGGAGTTTTTCCTCATGTTGCAAAAAATTAAAGAATATCTTAAATACATGCAAATACTGGCAATTCTTATGTTTGTATAAAATAAAATAAAACAAAACAACTCTATGCTTTTTTAAATGCAATTTATGTGAAAGGAGACAAAAGGATTTTGAGCTCTTTAGCAAAAATACAGCCCAAGGAAAACAAGGCATTTGAAAGAAATTACATTCTGGCTACAGGTAAATTATATTACAGACAGCTGGCTGTCCAACAGGAACACTTTGGATTGTGATATACATGAAAATAAAATAAATCTAATTACTCTTAAAAATTAGAGAATCTCTAAGTTTACCTAAAAAATAAGACCTGAGCTTTTAATTGTTTGACTGCAGACACAAATGAAAGACACTGATTAACTTATTGGGCTCAAGAGAGGTAATTATTTTGCAGCAGGTGCATCTGTAAGAGCAATTCTGTGACAGCTCTAGATTTAATCTGCCTTTGTTTTATGAAGACCATCTGCACAAATTATTTTTTCCTTTAGATTTTAGGTTTTGAGATGAACTCTGATCAGACAGAATGCAAAACTCAATTACAATCCAGTATCAGCACCTCCTGATGCTAGAGACACATGCTACAAAGTCTAATGAAAGCTCTGTAGCTGAAAACAGAGTTTAATTTCCTTTAAAAAAAACCCCAACAAATAACATCCTCCCCAGTTTTGTAAAAGTATTAAAAAGATGATGAAAAACAGATTAACAGATTACTCAGCACATAGGAGATTTTTTTTTTTTTTGCCTGGAAACAAGCCAAGACACACTTGAATAAAAAACTCTTGCAACTAATGTGCTGTTTCATTCTGCAATATTACCCAAAGAACAGAATGTTTAGGTAACAATATTCTGTTACACTCTAAATCCACAGACTTGAGAAAGTGTTTAGCAAGAGATGCCAACATCTTCATATCAACTTTTCCAGTGTTGTTTCCCAGCTCCCTGCAGAGTGCAGCACTGACACCCTGCTCTCAGCATGTTCAGGGGTAGCAGGGGAGAAAAGTGCAGTATCATCACATGGTAAGTATGGAGCAGTCCAGACTTTCATGGTACCACCCCAGCCCATCCTATACTGGGTCTCTAGTCTTTCCCCAGCAGCCACTGGATTTTGCACTGCTCCTGCACTGGCCACCCTGGCAGCAGGACTGGGTGGGGGGCTTCTTCTGATGAGATCAAAATCTCCTGCCTCTGACCTGGACTGTCCTAAGATTCTTCTGTTCTCAAGGTACTATGTGCTGCTTTTCACAAGGGGCAACAAGTTTTCCCAGCTCACCAGCATCTATTTCACAATGGACTGTCAGTCCAGCTCAGGGTTATTTGGCTGCTTTTCACACTGGGAGGACCCACAAGCAACTCAAAGCTCCCAAGGTGCAGGGAGCGCTCCAGCTCCAAACCAAGGGACTGGCCACAGGGTCAGCACAATGACTATGAATAAAAAAGCTTTAGCAAGCAGAATTAAGCTGGAGTCTCCATAAACACAGAGGAATCCTCTTTTGGACAGCTTTCCCACAGATGTTTGTAGCCAAAAAACTATTTGCCCTCACCATTGTTTTAAAGGTAAGGTCCAAGGCTCAAGGCAGGGCAGGGCACATCAGTTTTGGCTGTTTTGACAAACCAAAGTACAACCCCTCCTACCTAAATGGATTAATGGCTGCTGGGAAACAGTCATCTTCCAGGCAAGGCTTGAACTTTTCTCCAAGCACCTATACCTGTATCCCTCCACCAGCACTCACCTACCATTAATTTAGTGCCTGGAGCTCCACAAAGATAGGAACAGTGCAGTAGGTTTTATTTATTCAAATGAATCCATCAAATGAACTCTGTCATCCACGTCAAGTCTTCTCCAACAGGCACCGAGCAGTATGATTTTAAGAAGGCATCCACGGAGTAAGACACTAGACAAAATGAAGCAATCAGGACTTGCTTCCATGCTCTCCTTTGGATGCACATGCTCTGCAGGGTGCCATGTGCTGTGCATCATCCAGCCCCAAGAGTGCTCTTTGTGTCAAGGTATAAGGTACAACAGATGGCTTATTGCATCTCCTTTGTCTCCATTTTTTTGCCTTTAAGCAGGACAGTGCACTGAAGCACATTTTGGACAGTGATATTTTTCAAAGACCACAGTGAGCCTTAGGGAATAGACACATGAATGGTAATGAAATCAAGAGATAGCCCTGCAAACACTCTAAGAGGAAAAACAAAGATCGCTTTGGAGAGTTACAAAAAAGGACAAAGCAAGAGTTAAATCAGCACAGTCACATAGATGTGTTCTAACAGAAGCAGGACCGGTACCAGGAACCTCTTCTCCAGGTTTACTATCAGCAGCAAGAAGACGCAGGGACAGCTATATTAAAATTCTAATGAGTTATTACCAGCTAGACATAGTTCCATATACCATTTAAGTTCTATAAGTAGTGTAGCTCTTACTTAATTAGTTATGTTCTGTGATAACATGCAGTAATGATAACAACCTATGGGGCAAGACCAAGCAACACTCAGACCCACTGTCATGGTCCACCCATGAGAAGAGGAAACAAAGACCAAAGGGTGCGTGCTGCTTGCCATACGAACTCCTTTCCATTTTGGCTCCTCTAACTGTTGCAGCCTTACTATCAAAGCAACCTACCACAGGTAAGGGCAATAACTGAACTTCAGGTAAAGCGTTCTAGAAAGATGTGGATCCGGAGTGTTGAGTTGATAGTTTATATATTCATATTCCCAGTAGCATGCACTTTATAGACCCTACAGTGTTTATTCTCACAGCTTTACTCCCCTGGTGCAGGCAGGAAAGGTGCAAAGGAGAGCCTGGCAGGTACTGTATATGGCAGTAAGCTGTCCAACTAGAGCCTGCAGTTCTCACCTGAAGCTCAAGCTCTTGTCTGGCCCCTGAACCCCTGAAGAAGATGAGCTCTACAAAAGTAAAGCTTCATTGCTTGCTCCCTTCTTTCATCACAGTTGTAAGCAGAGTATTGGAGCCAAGCCACAGGGATATTCAGGAAAGTATCCAAACTCCACACCTAAGTTTCAGACAACAAGCCATTTCTGGTTTTCTGTTACTCTTTCATGAGTCAATAAAACAAGAGCAATTAGGGATGCTATGGTGTTCAGAATAGAAGTAAAATCCACAGGAACGTGTTGGTTCCTCAGAGAGGAGCAGGAACATCTGTTTCCAAACTGGCAGTAAATGGTGCTTTGTAAAAGGAAAACCCCAGACACATTATCAGATGTAGCAGCTTCAAAATCAACAGTGAGGCCTGTTTACTTTCTCAAGTAAATCATCAAGGGAGGGAATCAAATTCTGCCAAAAAGCCAATAACTGGCTGGCTGAGAAAATCTACAGGGGTCTGCTTGAGAGGTGAGGAGAAAGGGAGGGCCCAGCTATTGCCTGGCAGGGCTTTAAAAAGTTTGATCAATACACACTCTTTTAGTACCAGTTTGGAAAGGCAAATCCTGGTTTCAGTGCACAGCTGAGAAAAGGTGAACTAGCAGGAAAGATTCCTGCCAGATCTTTCAGAAGGTTTTCCTTTCTGAAATCATCTTACTATAAAGAAGTGGTTAGACGGGTTTGATATTTGTTTTCTTAACAGGAAAACCATTGCTATGCTTCCAGAAAGCACAGACTGTAACATTCAACAAATGCAGTTAGGGGTTGGGATCTAGAAACAGCACAGTGGTTTTGTTCTATGCTACGGGAAGGAAGATTCTGGCAAACTAACAGGACAGGTTAGTAGTTTGAAGCATTAAGGCCAGCCATATACAGCTTTTAAAGGTGAATTACTGCCTGAAAGATACCATTAGGTTTTGTATCACCTCGTTCTATGATGAGCTCTCCAGCACACTGTAGTGATAGCAGTTAACTACCCATAACTGAGCAGGAAGGTTCAGCTACGAATACTTCATTGCTGGGGATTGTTAATATGAGAGAAGTCAGGAAGAACTTACATGACTGAATATGTTGTGCAAGTGTGTGGGAATAGCAGAGACAAAACCAGAATTTTGTTTTCTTCATGAAGAACCACATTTGCCAACATCCCATGTTTGCCCTCTTTTCATCATGTGGTTTCACTCATCCTGGTGGGCATGCATTTCACAGCTGCTAATTATGGTGTATGATGCTTACATTCTGAGCATCAGCTCCAACTTCCATGGTCATTTTTGCTTTCATCCTCTGCAAAAGATTGATTCCTCTCCTTTCTTTTAAGAGAAGAAAATGCAGAGCTAGATCCTCATCAGGAAGACATCACCGTCTCCATTAACTAGTAACAGATTGCTGAAAGCAACACATTATTTCTTGACAAAGCAAACATATTTCCCTTAAATTCCAAGATTGCTCTGCTAAAGAATATTAATATTTCCTCCCGTTCAATTTAACACAGGAATGAAACCCACTGGCTCAAACTCAGTGACTCAGCCACTGGAGCTACCTTCACTCCTGGAACACTGCCACGGGCTCTGCAGATGATTCACAAGTGCACACATGCCATTAGACAAATGTCTCATAGAAAATAATAATTAGCAGCAATAACAAACATCCTAACACAATGTATTGGTGCAGCATGAAATAGATTTTTCTCAAGTTATTTTATGTTTACATCTTTTGTTGTCTTCATTATATTTTAATTAAAACTGCATCAGGAGAAAACTCAATCTGGGAATAACCTCCTTAGACATCCAGAGAAGCAGCATTTGTAGAACAATGTTCAATTCAGTTGGGATTGCAGATGGTAGCCCTGTAAATCAGGTTCTGCCTCAATGCAGCACTTCAACAGAGAGTTCACCTCTTCAAGAAATTGCTACTGAATTACAAGATTTCACAGAACTGATCCCACTTGTGCAACACCATGACCAGGAGTAAAGATGACTTATGGGCTATAAGGATTGCAGAGAAATAAGTGCTTAAGCATTCAATTGAGAACAAGCTTGTATTAGGAACAGTGCAGAAGGACTTGGGGATAGGCACCACAGGCCAGCATGTTAAGGGTGAATATTCCTTAGGTGTGTACAAAATCCCATATTTTTTAAGTATGCTCTCTGTGGGTTATCCATCAGCAAAGTAAAATACCACTTTAAAACTTACTCATGCACAAGCATAACCTAAGCTGTAGACCAAGAAAAAATGACTGTCCTCTCCTCCAACTCTGCATTGGCAGCTCCTCTATCCTAACAACCCCCTCCTGCTTCTGCTTTTGGGCAGATTATCCAAAGATTTATTCTCAAGTAACAGTACTTAAAAGGTACAGACTACTGAGGGCAAGAATTGTATGCATTAGCGTTGGTACCAGCTCTGCCATCTGCAGAATGGGAAATAGCTCTTTTCTAAGGGGAAAAGGAAGGAGGTGCCAGTCAGGATCAGGTAAGAGTTACACCTAGCCTAGTATGGCCCCTCCATTTGTCTCAGGAAGAATTAGTCATTTAGCTTGCTCTTATTACCAAATCCTGTTTCTTAATACTTCATCTTAGCCTCAATAATTTCTTGTAGCACTGAGTTTTATAGTCTAATTACCTGCTGTGTAAAGAAGTGCTTGACTGATTGATGCTTTTCATCTTTCAACACCTGCAGAACCAACATTCAGATTCGTCTCTACATCTATTATTTTCTGGATTTCGCTTTTTTTAACAACGACAAAAAAAACAAACCAAACAAAATAGAACAACAACCAACCAACAAAACAAAAACCAAACCAAACTAAACCGCCCAACCAAAAAAACCAACCCCAAACACACCTAAAAAACCCAAACCAACAAAGAAACAAAAAACCAAAACCAACCCACCAAACAAAAACAACCAAGCAAACAAAAAACAAGTTTGGCATACTTTTTAAAGACAGAAGTACACATATAAGCCAAACCATGATGGAAATGCCAAAGCCCCTGTTCATCAAGAAGATGTTATAGTGAATTTGTTTGCTTTTTCATGCTTACTTTTTTCTGTTTCTTTTTGTCTCAGCTTTCAGATTAAAAACAAAAATATTTTCCTATCAGGCAACACAGTCTGTACAAAGCTGGGAACTCCTTTAGGACTAACACACAGTTTATTAATACTTGTATAAAATACATGTGGACATGTAGGGAAGGTAGGAAGGCAAAAGGTTTGGTTTCTTGACAAACTCAAATAACTTTTGGAATAAAATAATCTCTTCAACATTGGCAGTGCTGTCTTTACAAAACACAGTCAACTTGCAAAACTCAAGCTGGCACTTGCTTCCACCTCTACCTGGGAATGAACATACACAGAGCACAGCTAGAAATCCTTCAACATGCTGAAAAGAACAGCAAGCAGCACATGGCACAAAATACTGTCATCTGCTTGCCAGTGCTTATTACCACAATAAATAACCAGCTGCCAGCTATCCTGAACATATACCCTTAGTGTGCAGGTTCACTATCAACACAGAAGCACTGCTCAGCCTGACAGCATTCCATCTGCCTATGGAGACTTTATAGCAATGTATGTGGACATATAGAAGCCAGCCAAGGGGCTCGGCTACTAGGAAACCTACAGCATAGAGCACCAAGAAGGAAGGGGAAGGGGTGTTAAACTCATGAAATGAAGGAGGAAATCAGTTGCAGGAAGATTCTAGGATGAAACCTCATATACTATAACCCACACTGATGCTGAATCACTGTCCTATGTTGTTTTGTTTAAAAACCCTTGTGGATGATGAAAGTGTGCTATATTTTATACTCACAGTCTGCTACTTAAGGGTTATGAGTCACTATTTTTGTGCTTTTATGCTGCAGACTCATCAGCTGCACACCAATGAGCACAGCAAACAGAGAAACTAGCAAAGAACAATGAGGCCTGAATTAAGACACACAGAGAACTAGTTTTAATTCAGTGCCTGATCCCCCACTTACATCTCTCTTTTTTTTTTTGATAGGGGCCTGAGGTGGGAGGATTTGGGCCTATTTTATCTGGAACCAATCCATGCAGTGTGTTACAAAAGCCAGATGTTACAAAGGGGAAGCAGGAGACATGGAGATCAGCGTGTGAATGCAAAGGCTAGGACTAAATAACTACACAGAAAACCAGGAAAAAAGCCCCTCCATAATGCTCCCCACAATCCTGGGATTAATGGAGGTCACATCACTGCAGAGGGATCCAGTGAGAAGATGGTACTGGCTGTCCAGGCAGTAGTACTATGTCCTACCTTGTCACAGAGCTATATGGAACATCCCCTGCTCCACGCACTGGATCTACACAGAGGAAATGAAGGTATCCCTGCCCACAGCCTCCTGCTCAGCACTTACTCCAGATTTGCCCTGGCAGAACCTCTCAACAGCATTAACTCTGGCCTCTCCAGTAAGCAGAGTCCTGGGAGCATGGCAAGGAATACAGCTTCTCATTTCAACAGCACCAGCATCCCTTCTTTCACCTCCTCCCTGCCATCAGCCACAGAGGGCTCCCCTGGATGTGTTTCTCTGATGCCAGTTCACAACAGCACCTAAATAAGTTCCAAAGTCAGGGAATAAGTTGAGAAACGGTAAGAGACCATGGCAGTCAGTACAGATGCACCTTGTTTTCGCTTGCTGTGGTTCAAAGTCAACTGTTAAGTGCAGAGCCTTTTTGGTCCAACAAACATTAGGTCTTTTTTCTAGCACATAGTCAGGCTGTATGTCTGAGAAAAGGTTTGAATGAGAAGAGAGAGATGTGTAGGGAAAGACTCCCAGTGAAAAGGAGAAAGGCTGTGAATAAATCATCATTAGTGTAATAAATGTCCTAAAGCAGATGAACTCCACACAGAATGTACATCTCTGAGGGTCCCCCAAGGGGTTCTGTGTTAACAAGACACGCGAATCTGATAAAGGCCAAAATCCTACATTTAGAATCAGACCAGGAAAAAAGAAAAAGTGAAAATCCTACTAATATGAAGAAACATCCTTCATTACTGTACAAGTTCACTGCTCAGGCCATGCAGGGACTTCACACTGGCTCAAAGACCTTGTCTCAGTGACACTCAGACATGCTCAAGAGGTGCCAGTATTTCAGTACACAGGTCTCTGGCACATGTTGCTTACATAAGCTATCCCAGTAAATTGGTAATAAAAGAACATTCTCCAATTATTTATTTATACAGCTCCAGGAGGCTGTTTGCTATCTCAGCAGTAACTATGATGAATTACATAAAAGCACTGTCAGAGTGGGAGGAACACTCATGTACAAACATGCTCCAACACGTGGCATGATGCAAACCACTGTCTTTCCATGCACTCACCAGAGGGCAAAGCTTCTCTGTGCAGTGAGGCTGGGTGAAGGACAGGTGAAACATGCACATGTTAGAGGTCCACAATTCAGAAAATCAAACAGAAATGAAAGCCAATGTCAGCAACCAGCATATTTAAAAGGACAAAAATGGAAACAAAAGGTTTGAGAGACTTGAGAAATGACATTTCTTATTTATGTGTTGTATCACCAGAATATCAAAATTGCCCTCTAAACTACAAACACTGCTCACGAGTGGACTGGGGGGGATAGCATTGTTACCTGGCTTCTCTGCCTTAGGAATAGCTGCATTTCAGTCAGATGCAGCCACACTGCTTTTCCAAACACCCAAGCCAACCTGGGTAACCCACACAGTGCCATGCTATGAAATACCCTAGTGTGCTGGCACAGCATGACCTCAGCCTGGCTGTCCAAGTCAGTATACCCTTTTTCACTGTTCTGTCCTAGCCAGACATCTTTCATGATTTAAATTGGGATTTTAAGCCATTTTCACAGATCTTTACCACCCACACGTAAGTGATGCAACTGACAAGTGGAGACAACACGGCATGCTCTGCAGACAGCAGGGAAGAGTAATGCTGGCTTTACATAATGTCCAAGGTTTTACTATTTGATAGCTACTCAACACAGATATATACCTCTTGGGTCATATTTTGCAGTATTTGCACTACAAGACCATAATGCCAAGCTGCAAAGAGAAGCTTTTTTTTATAGAGGAAAGGAACTGACATTTTGGGAGGCCCAGACAAAATAATCTAACACTAATGAAAAGATGCCATGAACAAGTGTCCAGGTAAGAGGAACAGACACATTCCTACATAGTTTTGCCCAGTTATTTCCATTACTTAAGGACTCATGGCATGAATTTTCCCTTTTAAAAGAAAAAAAAAAAAAAAAGGAAAAAATACTGAATTTTGTGGAGATATTTCAGCTATTTCTGTGATTCTGTACAGCAGTTCTTGAACTTGAAACTGACTGGAAACATTCATGCAGACACCAGCACACTTCACAACTGCTATTGCTACATTATTGTAGCATTTTATTATAAAAACATACCCTGGTTTACAAATCATGACTGATTTGTAGCTTCTGCTCTCCAGTTGTTAAGGAAAATTGGAGTTCCATTGAACTGTTCCCTACAAAAGGTGCTTCTCTTCCTTAAAACCCGAACTAAATATGGGAAAAGTCAAACCTGGACAACCTACAGCAAAGTCTGTAGGAGCTACAGTTCAATCCCTTCATGTTCCCCTTCTCCTCTGTGGTCTTTGCCCCTGGTGTGACTCTTGTGTCTGTGAGTCTTTTAATGCAAACTTCTTACATTATTTTGAAGCTAAAAATATACACTAGAGGTTTTAAGCTTCTTCAAAAAAAGGAAACTAGGCCTTTTTCTCCACAGTAGTGAACTTCTTTACCTCACAGTGTTTCAAACATAGAGCACTGACAGCTCAGACATACATTGAAATCTAGTTTGTATTACCCTTGTTTAGACATATACCAGTAAAAAAAAATCCAACTTAACTTTTAGAGGAACACAGCACTGCAAGAGTGAGAGAGCACTAGATGGATATCACATCAGAAAGAAGAGATGTAGGGAGCCAGACATCCAGTCTACTGTGGGGAGGAGACAGCTCCCAGTCCAGCACAACAGCAGCTTTAGAAGGATGCATTCATCTCCAGGACCTCCTTCAGGTGTCACAGCCTCTGTACATCAGATCATGAGGAAATCCTGTCAAAACGTTGGTGTTGTAAAGCAGGGTCACTATAAAACCCTCTCCTATTGGCCTCTGAAGAGAGTTTCTCAAAGTTAGGAAACAACAGAGCAGAGAAAGGAAGCCTGTATCCCTGCAGCACAGCCTTCCTCTAGATTCTGCAAAGAAGCCTGGGAGGAAGAATGACAGTTGTGTCCTTCTGCATCATACAAGTGGCACTCAAATTCACTGCCACGTCAGAAAAGCAGAAGACATTCTCCCAGCCCTCTGCACTTTGCTTGGTGAAATACTTTTTGGATACCTGGATCCAAAAAACATGACCACACAAATCAAGAGTCACTTCTCAATGGTAAGAAGTACAGCTCTAGAGGACTGTGCAGGAATTCAGCATATAAAACCATAACTTGTCTGAAAAAGAGCAAGTGTACTGCAGTTAAAATGGTAACCCAAGGTGATGGATAAAGAGGGAATGCTGCCCATCTCCCACACATGTAAAATATTCTCTATATCACTGTCATTGCTATCCACCCTCTCATACCCTTTCAGCCCCACTATTAAATCAGTGCTAGAGCTCCTCAGCTTTGCAATAAAGACCAAATTAATCAAAACCTATTAGCTAGAGATTAAACAACAAAAGTCATTTTGCACAGGCTTCCTGACCTCTCCCTCAACCTCACAGACACTTTAATTTCCTCTTTCCCTTTCCTGAATCCTGCACTTTCCTTCAACACATATCCTTTCCAGCAGCGCTTCAGCACCCCTGCGCAGAGCCACGATAGTGCTGAAGGGAACTGAGTCAACAATGGAGATGATGAGGGTCTCTTCTCTGCAAGAGCAGCCTGTGCTTTCCATGCTAATCATGGGAAGAAAATAGCTCCTGCTGCTTGCTCAAAGCCCTCACCTGAGAAGCAAATGGTAAGAAGAGCCCCCAGGTGAGACTGAGCTGATGAGGCAAAACAAAACATTTATTGCTTGTATAAAAATCCAATAGAACTTGAAGAATTTATACCACAACTTTGCACTAAAGTAACTGCCACAAGAAAAAAGAATATCTAAGCTCCATCCCCTTGCCTGTGGCAAGCTCCTGTTGTGGCAGGCTGGACTCCACCTCTCTGAAGCATTCAGTACATCACTGGCAGCCATACATGGAAGCATGACAGAGCACCAACACCAGTGTGTGAAACTGGTATCATGGGCATTAACACATATTTGGAGTCATGCTCTTGAAGGACTAGACAAGGAATGGTATTTGCTCACTGAAATATTGTTCTAGACCATAGCTTTCATGCTGGTTATCTATAGACACACCAGATGGTACACAGACACGTTAACTCAGTCTTTCCCTGAAGATTTTGGAGTCAAACTAAAAAAAAATTTATAAACAAATACACTTCAGATGGAAGCTCAGTGTAGTGAAGGTACACCTTTCTTTTACAGGGAGTGTAACTTCAGTAAGCATTCTGCTCCCTCCAGGATCATGAGCTGTCAACAACTGGCATCCAGTTGCTTGAGGACAGATCCACTTCCACTGATTCCTCTTCAAGGGATGAGGAACAAATTTAATGTTTTTGAAAAAGCTGAGCAGGGCTACAAAAGCAAGCTTCAAGCACAGAAAAATCTTTGCATTACATATAGAATAAAAACCTATCTATGGGACAGTGAAGCCCAGGGACATCATACACACTAAAGGAAGAACCCAAAGCAAGGATCAGCTTCTTATCCGTGTCTGCCCTGTAGCTTGCAGCTTTTCAGAACCAGTAGCATCTAACTACACAAAGACACCACCATCCAGATCCAGTATCAGTCTGTATCTTGGTCAGTGAGAATTCCTAAGATCTTCTTGTATTACCTTAGAAATTCTTCCTTATGCCCATAATATTCAATTGTAATATGATGATTACAAACGACGGCTGAAATGCACAGGCTTTACAGAGTCCAAACTTGCCTATCGTTCCTCTGTAAAACACACACTGCAAAGGGCTCTGTTCCAAATCTAAAGTGTTCCATCTCAAAGGAGTCCACATCTGCACTTCAGAGGATGGAAAATGATTCATAAAACACTAAACAGAGTCTTTTTCTCTGACATTTATTTAGAGGATTTAATTCCTTCTTATTTAAACAGCTAACACTCACTAACTGGCCTGGTAAGATGCAGCAGCGTTGGCGCAAGGACACAAAATTGCCTCGCAGCCACCTTAGGAACAATTGCCATAATGCCATTAGTGCAGTCTGAATTAGATTAGATCACAGCAATGGACAAACACTGATAGATATGATGAGAGAAAAAAAACCCAAAAACAACAGCTTGGAATGAGTTTAGATAAGGCAGAAATGGCCCACAGGGATTGCTGCACCATAGCCACAGGGCAAGGCAAGATTAAAAGAGCCCAGTCCCACTGGTGGGCAGACACAGCTCTGTGCACCTACTACAGGTCCCACTGCCCAGCCCTGGTGGGAGCTGCTTGTGTGGCTGTTACTGCCAGAAAATCTCTCAGCAGACAACTGGTAAAAGATGAAAGAGATCTATAATAGATATATACTGTTTGTATATGCCATGTGTGCACTTACAGAGCTTTATGATGTCTTATCACCAACATCCAGCTCGCTGTCATAGGTGTGAAGAGAAGAATTCAGAGTCAGTCATATCCAGCAGATGGAGCTTTAAGAAAAGCTACAAATGCTACAATTGTAACACGTTATAATAATGGAATTAATTATGTGGCATCTTGAAAGCAGGTACAAGCTTCCTGTGCAGCCTCCTTTTTGGACTGAATGACAATCATGGTTTGCTGTCATGATATTTTATACAATTTTATATATTTTTATATAGATAGGCAGATTATTTTATATAAACAGGCAGATTCCCCTCCTCACTCGACATTCAGTAAATCCCTGTGCTAGCTCCTGAAGTAGGATCATACTTATTTTCCTGGACCTGACTCATAGGCCTGTCTGACCTTTGAAAATTACTAAAATACTGTCTTCATATTTTAGCTTTGCCATTTCAAGTCTAAGCCAAGCCCTTATAAACAGGAAGGACCAGAAAACCACCTTGGAAAATACAAAGACTACAAGAAAATAAAACATCAAAGGCATGTGAGGAGCAAACACTGCTTGAAAACTAGGCCAGTAGGGTTTTGGTAGAAAAGCCAATAAAATCTATGAAGTTTCCTGAAGTGAAGCTTCAGCATCAACAGCTGATTTACAGATCATGCTGAAGACTGAGCATATAGCACAGGGTGGGAAGATAGTGTCAGGATTTCTTGTCTTTAATTGCAGGCTGAAAGAATAGATATTTCCATGCTGTTTTGAGGACCATCTACTGAAAAGTGTGTTTTTTGTTATAAGAAGGATAACGTTACCCAGAAACCACAGCAAGTAGGTGGCTGTATGTGGACAATGGGGATGTGGGGGAAAAAACCATCACCACAGTTTAGCACAGAACAGGAGACAAGGCAGTGAAAGTACAAAAGCAAGGAGTATTATAAGAGATGGAAAGAAAAGAATAAAGCATGTGAACAAACAGACCAGAAAAGACCAAAAGACAACTCTGGCCTACCTGTAGGGATCCTAGACTTAGATTACTAGGTAGAAAGAGATATTTCAAAATACTATCTTTTTGAGACTACTGTAGGCACAGCTTAGTGCCTAGCAAGGAAAGACTTCTCCTCCTCCAATGCGCATGTCTCAGTTTTTTCCCCCCTTACTGCTGGAAGTGTGGTGTTCTAATTCTCCTTAATATAGGATTTGTTTTCTTCCTCAAACTGTGAAAAATAAAGCACTGACTTTTTCTCTTCTGAGATTTATTTCTGGCTGGGTGCTTTATTCAGCACATTCCTGAAAAATTAATGTACAAAAGATGTAAGACTGTCAGCTACTCAGCGGTGCCAAGAGCTTTATCTCTATTTTCTTTTTTTGTGTCTTGCAGTTTCCCCGTATCCCTCTTATGTAAGGTACCAAGAATTCCACTTCACAGCTTCATTCAACATTCAACACAACTGGGCCACAAAGAGATGACTGGAAAGTTAAGATGGCCAAACTCCCCAGAGCCATGTAGTTAATCCAAGGGCCCACCCATTTCTTTGGTGGAGTTGCATAAATTCAAGTCCACTCAACATCTGCCCCACTGGAGCATAAAATCTGTACAAAATTATTAGGATTTGAAATATTTCACCTTTTCTTTTTCCTCTTGAGAACACCAGAGCATTATTGAGAAATATCTAGTACTTTGATCATATTTGAGTGCACTTCATTAAATATAATCAATAAAAAAAAATACACACTCATTTCAAAACATGTGCTTCTTTGCTTTTGATAATCTAAACAAATCACCTGCTTTGACAAATAACTGGATGTTTATACCAGGATCAGGGAAAAAAGAGAAAGTTGCTAAAACCATAACTTTTGGAAAAGCTAAAAAAACCAACAGCTGCACAACAAAAAAACCTGTAATATAACCAAGTTTAAAAGCTTTTTTTGTTTGTTTTCCATAACAAAATCAAATTCCATTATGGCTGTAAATGTAACAGAAGTAGGAATGCTCTCCCAGACAAAACCAACAGGCACCATTAGCCACCTTATGCCAAGATCCATGCAGTAAACAACGAGCAGCCAACACTCCTCGGTGTTCCCACATCAACCCTGGGTACCGTTTAGCACCATTTCTGAACAGCAGCAAACTGACACCCCAGCACCAGCTGAAGGGAAGGAAAACTCACCAGCCCTTTCAGGTTCCAAGCATGCAAGGATGGTAGCATCGGAAATGGGAAACATTGCTCACTAGAGGGCAGCAGGAATCAAACCAAAACCAGTAAAACCACCAATTCACAAAATAGAGGCCACGATCTTCATCAAGGCCAAAAGTTAAGTGCAGGTCGTCTGCCTTAAAAACAAAACTAAACCAAACATTAAATCTGATGGCATTTGGGATCACAGTTCAAACTGAACTAACTGAACTGAGTTTGCAAGTGGGAGAGCATGTTAGCTTCCTACAGTCAAAGGAGTCTTTTCCTAACAGCACAAAGGTGGCACCTTCCTCTTCAGCTCCATATCAAGAGAAAAAAATATATTCTTAGGGCAAGCTGTGTCTTTTTGGTAAAGGAAGACTACCAGAAATTTCTATACCTAACCATGACAGCCTGGAGTGCAAGTACAAGTGCTTTTTAGCTCAGTTTTGGAAAAGCCTGAAAGGGATTTAAAGTCTCATATGTGTTTTGGATTTACAGAGTTACACAGGACTCATAAATGAGCTTATATATAAAGGTCTTCAGCCTTCAGGTTGTCATCAGCATGGCCAGACAAAAAGCCATTTCCTTAACTTTTGGTAGCAGTGGTATCTCAGGAGGCCAAGCTATAATTTCTATACCAAGTAATGAATGAAAACACTGAATCTCCCAAGCAACCATCAAGTTCCAGACCTGAAAGGTTGTTCCAATGTGACAAGTACAGCCTGCTCCTTTCATGGGAAGTTTCTCCATCAGCATTTGTGCACAACTCCTGTACAGAAAAACCACAAACCATGCCAGACTTCTTCAGTAAACACATTCCACTTCTGCAGAGATTAAGCAACTCTTGACAGGCAAGTGGACATAGTAAACAGGAGAGAGCATTTAAGGACGCACCAGAACACGTGCACCAACGTTAGAGTGACTCCTCAGTTGCTAATAGAAGGCAGAGCAATCCACTACAAAACCAGGCATGTAGATCCACTGTGTAAGGGCAGCATTTTTTTCAGAAGAATCCTAGTTGCCTATAGAACTAGCAGCTGTTTAAAAAGTTGGGAAACTGTTTAACAAACATGCTCAGTTGACCCCTTCTTAAACTTCTCTTAATCCTGATGAGGAAGTGAAAAGTTGCTACAGCACTGTGCAACTGAGTGATGCAGATTAGAAGCACTATAAACAAATAATTACTTTTAAAAATTATTTTACAGTATAGGGTAAAAAAAAAAAGAAGCGTACTGAAAGGTTCACTGATCACATTTCATTTTCTACCACCACTTAAACACTTCAATTCACTGTGAAAGTAATGTGAAATAGAATCACAGAATGCCTTGGCTTGGAAGGGACCTCTAAAGGTCATCTAGTCCAACCCCCCTGAAGTAAGCAGCGACATCCCCAACTAGATCAGGTTGCTTAGAGCCTCATCAAGCCTGACCTTGAATGTCTCCAGGGATGGGGGCCTCTGCCACCTCCCTGGACAACCTGTTCCATTACCCTCATAGAAAAGAGCTTCTTCCTAACATTAAATCTAAATTTACCCTTCTCTAGTTTAAAACCATTGCCCTGTGTCCTATCACTACATGCCCTTGTAAACTGTCCCTCTCCAGCTTTCCTGTAGGACCCCTTCAGGTACTGGAAGGCAGGACTGCTTTCTATCACCTCAACACTCTTGCAAGTATGCATGCTTGTTGCAAGAGCGGAACCCTCACTCCAGCACTAATTATAAACCCACTCATTTATATATAATTCCAGACATCTAGCACCATTCCACAGGACTACCAATTTCTTGCCTAGAGATGACTGCTTTCAGAGGGCCCTGAAAGCACCCATTAGCCCTACAGGACACATGTTCATGGTTAATGGGTCCTAGCTTCTGCTATTACAAGAAATGGAGCCTCTCTAGTCTAGTAAGACCTATTGATAGAGACTAGGCACCAGGAATACCCTCCATATCCATTTCTGACTCCTGAGGCTCAAATGATATGGTATTTTAGTCAGTGTCACTCCAGTTCATGTGACTGATGTCAGAATGAAACAGCCTGCACTGTCAGTCTGCTTCCTTCCTAAGGAAGCTGGCACATTCCCAGAGACCTAATGGCCTTTTGGAAATGGAATCACTAAGGAAGACCCTCTCCCCTAGAATCTCTCCAGGCTAATGAGAAGACTCAGCATCCATCTTGCTCAAGACCCAGGATGCAATCTTATGATTATACTGTGGGATGCAAGCTAGAGCCATCCCTGCTCTCCTCATTTACCTTCTGTCACAGCAGCACTTAACAATGTCTCGTGAGAAGAAAAACAAGTAAAGGAGCTTCCTTTGCCAACATACATTTGATGGAACTTGTTTGTCCAAGAACATCCTAGAGGTAGACTGTTTTTAAGACTGTGCTCCCACCTCCTCTGCCACTCTGACCAAACTCAATGCCTTACTTGGAAAGCTGAAGTTGGATCGAGTAAGGGAGTTTAAGTGAGTACGCACATTTGTTTTATGCTGTTATAAGGAGAAAAGCACTGAGATATTCGAAGAACAAGCTGGGTCTGATATGATACCTGTTTTATTTTACTCCCAGGAGCTGAATCCCTGCTGACACCAATGAGTTTTGGAAAGAGCAAGGAGGCAGGACCTGGCCTCTCAGCATACCTTGGTACTGAGCTTCAGCTACAGTACACAAGTGCACCACAAATGAATTGCCCAATGCTGTCATCTGGGTTTAGAGCTGCCTATCCTCATTTCCGTGTATGTCACTGCTCAGAGCAGCCTTAGGAATGCTGCTCTGAGCAGTGACATACACGGAAATGAGGACAGGCAGCTCTAAATGCTGAGTGTAGTTCTGTGCATCATATTCACCAGACCAACTGTTTGAGCAACAAAGCCACCCTAAGCATATTGCAGGAACTGCCTCACAGCTCCCAGAATTCCTTCATACCAGCAACAAAGGGCTTGGGAAGTCTGAATAGACAAATGCCTTCCAGCCTGTCTCACCATTAGAGGAACCCTCTCCCAGGACAGGGGAAAAGGCTCAGGACATTCCTTGTAGTGGTGGTCACCACACTTATGTAGAAATAATAAAGCAAAACCTCAAACCATAACACTATTCTTCTAACACAATACAGATCATGGAATATTATATGTACCCATCATGATACGTATCATCATTTCAAGTAGAGGTTACAGTGGAAGATTTGCATCATTTTCCTTGTCTGTATAGGAAAACCAATGCAAAAATTGGTATCTACAGCTTGTAGATTTCATTTCTGGATGTCCCACAATTAGAGGTGAAGAAAACTGCAGAGTTAAGTAGTCACATGAAGAGAGCTCGATTAGTTGGCAGATTCCACTGCTTACCTGCTTAGCATGGAAAATTGTAGAACTGACACTGAGAAAAACTCACCCACTGAATGCCATGCTAAGTTCCCAGAACTAAGCTGAAGTAAACCACCCAGTGCCAGAGGAAGAAGAGAAGCCAAATTCTACTTTTATACTACTTAAGACTCCAAAACTAACAGAAAAGTCTGTTACATTTTACCTGCTCAGGTACCTTAATGAACCATCTCCACATATTATTTGCTTATCAAAATACATTTAATATTTTGGGGGGAAAATTAAAATTAGTAAAACCTTCAGCCCAGCCAGTATGAATACAAGAAATAAAAAATCATTGGGCCAGTGCTTTCAATTTCACACTTCTTGACATATATTCACATTGACTGGGCTGAAGGGTGCAGTAATCGGAATGTGTCAGCTATCCCTTGATCTTCTCAGATACCCTATCACTCCTAAAAATCTGGAGTAGTGGCTGACATAAAATAATGCTTCTGCAGGAATCAGTCCTCCTAAAGGTGAGGGAACTGCTGTTCAACTCCCTAGACTTGAACGGATGCTGTTCTCATCATACTTATGTAATTAGAACAAGCAAACACTCACTGTTATGATTTTAAAGCAACAGGCTACAGAGGCCACATGCCAAGCTGATGTCTGGAAGATAAGTGATGAGCACATGAAGAACACAAGATGAAGTTAAAAAAAAGTTTATTACTGACTACAGTAATTTGAGATAGTATTTCTTATGGATACCTGAGGATTATTCTGTGGGTTAGTTCAAGTAACTGTCTTAGAGCACAGTAAACATGAAGAAACAGTGTTGTCAAAACATTATCAGCTGATAGTATCCTGTGAACTCCTGTGCCTCATCGGCCCATAATTCACACTGTACCTGCCAAGCTGGAACAGACTATAGTTCTTATAAAGTGTGTTTTAAAACAAGGCAGATGCACCCATATCAGACTGCAGTTACTCACTCCAGTGACACAGTGGCTAAAGAAAGAGCACGTGGAGAGGCAAAAGTGTTACCTGTGGGCAGAGAGGGAAAAGCATCCACAGAAGTAAAAAGCTCCTCACTGTTCTCACAGCTCTGCAGAGGCAGAAAGTGCTCTGCTAGGTCACAGACAGAGGGTAGGTCCAACGTGCTGCTCTCCTCCGAGCACTGACTCGGAGACATCTCTTCTCCTTCCATGGTCCCCCTGCAGTGACACAAATACAACTGAGCTGGATTTTTAGAGCATGGACAGCTAAGCAGAACTCAACACCAATGATCCTGCATTTCTGCACTGCTTTATGAGCAGCGAGAAGTTTTCTAGCCCGTCTATTTCATTTAAGAAATTAAGAGCAAATTTAAAGATGTAAAGAACAACAGCAAAATACACAGAAAACAGCCCTCTGCCCAAACTGGGATACTCAGGAATCCACAACAAATTTAGGTTTCCTAGAGGCTTCCCAGAAGTACAGATTCAGGCCCCAAAACTAGAAAGTATGGAGTATATTCCTTTCAGGGTATAAAATGTCTGCAGTTTAAAAGGAAACATGTTCTACAAGGTCCCCCTCCACTGATGTTTCTAGAAGTCACAGGTTAAACACATCTCTCCAGGCTCTGTTCATGAAGTTCACCATGCTCAACAGCAGAAGAAAAAGTCATCTTAAAATTTAGTTGTCTAAATCTCAAAGGGATGGCAGGGATCTCCTGGTGTGGAGACACTAGGGCAGCTGTGCTGTATACCCTGTGCACAGCAGTTTGGAAAGCTGAAGTTGAAGCATCCCTACATGCCAATACCCTACTCATAAGCTCCCTTGACCAGTCCACCACCTCAGAGGGCAGGAACACACATTAGTGCAGAGCAGGACAGGTGCCACCCAGCTTCAGGACCACAGTGGATAGGCAACTCTTTTGGAAAGGATAAAACTAAATTGTTCCTGTCCAGCAGCTCCATGCACAGCCACACACGTGTCTGGGGGAGGAGTGAAAGACAATAACTCAGTGGGGAAGAAGCTCAAAAATGGAGAGATCAAGTAGGAATCCTTGGGCTGAATCATGATTAGCACTAAGAGGGGCTCTGAAGGAAAGACATTTGCAAGGGAACATGCAGAAAAGCCCCAACCATCCTCTGTTTCCACCTGATACCTCAGCCATTAGCCTTTGGTCACCCTGAACAATCACTTGTGAAGCAGCTGAGATTCTCCACTAACAATAAAAGCTCTAAGCAGAGAACTGTTGTACTCCAGCTCACACCTCCAGCAACAACAAACAGAAGGGAAACTGACCCAGTCTCTACTGCAAAGCCCTTATATCATCAGAAGCACTTTCAGGCAGGACCCTCACTTAAAAACCCACTGAGCACTGATGATGAGACTGAATGGGGCGAAGGAGAGCTGACATTGTGGTTTTCTTCACTCAAGTAACAGATGATGATTTGCATGGAAAAAACATGGACAAAGCAAGAGTGTTTCGCATTAAATGTGAATTTAGTTCCCACCTCTTACAGAGACTCCAGGAGATTTTGTGCAAGTTTCTCCTTTCATCTGTTATGTTTACTTATATACAATTAAAAAAAAAAAAAAAAAAGAAAGCCAATGCATCTATCCACATCTATCCATGCTGCCCCCTCCACCAGCTGGATGCCTCTGCTACTTTGGTAAAGAGGGATGGGATGGAGAAACAAGATCCAGTGGCCAGGAAATGGCTTGGGACCCAAATGCTCACATTTATTTCCTTTTCTATAAAATGAAGAAGGCAACACACTACTATGTGAGGGGTAATGACAATGCAGCCACAGGGGCCAGAAGAAATTTCTAGAAGGGATTAGCACTGAAAAATGAAGTAAATACCCTCATGAAGAATTAAAAAAAAACCCAAACAAACAAACAAAAAAAACCAACAAAAAAACAAAACCACCAGAGGTGCATCTGTGTTGAGTAAACTTGTAGCCAAGATGCACCTTTGACCTCTGCAGAATGCTAACTCATTAATGAACAGAGTGGAGAAGTTGGCTGTGCCATGGGAAGAGAGCAGCTGCAGTGCCTTGGAGAGACAAACAAGGTCAATGCATTTGCAGAAAGCTTCCAGGAAAAAGAGTGGAAGGCTAAAAACAAAGTACACAACCCTCTGCCCCCCAACAGTTACTTCAGAGGAAAGCTTCTCCCCCACTGCTCCTCATGTCCCAAAACATAGAATTTATGCATAAAGAACACTGAGGATCTGTGTGTAAGGAACGCAGAGAACAATCTTCCCTCAAATACTGTTTTCATTATTTGTACTACTTTTAAATTACATAAATATTTTAGAGAACACAACTGCCTATTTCAGTCCTGGGTCTGGAAAAAAAACCCACACCAAAATCCCACTAATCCTATGAGCAAGTCAGAGATTATAACAAGAGGAGCTGCTGGTGTATTGCCACAACTGCTTAAGGTTGTCATCGATACAGGCTGCTATGATCCTGGCTGATGCCACCAGCTGCCTGTGCTGACCTCCTTCCTCATACTGCCATGACAGGGCTAACAACACGTGCAGCCATGTGATGACCAGGTTCAAGTAATCCTTTTGATCAGCTCCCTCTAGTCCTCTTAAATCAAATATACAGCAGTCCTACTCCCAAAACTGATGGTGAGACTTGTTTGTGAGGCAAAGCAAGACCTCATCTCTGCGCTGGGGCTTCAGGTATGTGAAAGAGACACCCTATTACCTCTATGCCCTATCTGAGAACAGCACTGCTGCAGCAGTCCCCTTGGACAGAATCTGGGAGCACACAGTCTGTTACTCCTTCAGAAACACCTCCTTCTTCCTTTATGGTTTGTCAGTCTCAGCTCCCTGGAATGAATCAAAAGGTCAGTTAGATGTTTCACATCAGCTGACTGGGCTCACCTTTCAAAGCACATATGCCAATTGATGTCAACAGTCAGTCATCACATATACCACTGTTTGTCAGGCCTGGTACAAAGAAAAGGTTTTTCTAGGAATCTGAAACAGCAAATCTAGTAATGCCCTTCAATCTTTTGAGAGCAATGGAGGCCTCCTTGAAAGGGTTTGGTACATCCCAGAAATAAAGCCAAGGTTTTCTTTACCAGATGGGCTGTTTATTCGAAACGCATAAAGCAGAAGTGAATTACAGCTGGCATCCTTCTCTCCCTCTTACAGAGGAGCAGGTATTTCCCAAACAGGTTTATCTAGAAGTGCTTTGACATCAACACTGAGAGCCAGCACTGCATCAAACATTGACCAGGAAATGTGTTTTAAGAGGGCTACATAACCCTGTGTCTGGAGTAAGGCACAGGCCCAAAAACCCAAATCTGTTTCGCACCCTCTGCCATTACCTCATTATTTTCATTGAGCAAGCAGGACAAACATACTTTGAGAATTAAACTGAATTTTCCTCTGGGCCACCCCGAACCCGTGGTCCTGCACCAACACACCAAGTCAGTGGCGTGCAATGGATGCATCTGTGTGTGGGAGGCACTGGCCTTACCAGCTGCCACGTTCTGCTGCTGGCTCTGGTGGGAGGCGCAGGAGGTGGTTGGTGTTCTCTTCCTCCCAGTCTCGTTTCTTTCCTCTTTCCTGCAAGCAGAGACACGCATTATTTGGAGAACTGCTCCCTCGGCAGCGAGGGGAAATAGAGAGCAGATCCCACAGGCCTGCTGCAAGAATGGCCCCGCCATGGCTACCCCCTGCGCACCCTCCCCGCTTTCAGAGGGCACAGCATTGTGAAGGAGAAGAAGGGGAAAGCCAACAACACCCCACGCCTGCCCGCGGCCGTAACCCCACAGACCCCCTTCAGACCCTCCTCCCCTTCCTTTTACGCAGCCGGGCAGGACACGAGGGTCGCGGGCAGAACCCGCCCACCCCGAGGCCGCCATGTCGGCGAAGCGGGCAGAGCCATCTTGGCTGCGGGCAGGCGGGGCTAGCAGGGAGGGGTGGGGAGGGCAACGTAAGCCCACGCTGACACCAACACCTGCAGTCGCAGAAACTGGGCCGGGGCCGGACTGAGTAGGCTAGGTTAGACTAGGCGAGGCTAGACGAGGCGAGAGCCACGACAGGGGCCACCCTTTGGGGTGGTGGGGTCGGGGTGTTCCGCGGAGCTGCGAGGAGACGTGCGGGGAGAGGAAAAAAGACGAGGAAATGGCCTCAAATTGCACCAGGGGAGGTTCAGATAGAGTGTTCGAAAAAAGAATAATCACCAAAACGGTTGTAAAGCTTTGGAACAGACTGCTCAGGGAAGCAGTTGAGTCACCATCCCTAGTGGTATTTAAAAGACATGGAGTTGTGGTGCTGAGGGTCACGGTTTAGACCCCTTTTATTGTCCAGGCAGAGAGGAAAGCTGCCGGACGGCCTGCAGGTGTAAAAGTGCTGCCAGAGGAGAGCTGGCTGTGATTCTTGGCACTCACACTGACAGTGAAACTGGGAAGGAGCTAGTAGTTTTCTCCAAGAGCTTTTGGACTGAAAAGTTGCCTTGCATTTACAGCCTCCCTTCAGTCAGGCCTGGGCTTTTGGGGTCACTGAACACGTACAGATGCAAACCTAGCTACCTCCTGGGCTGTAACTAAATGAAGACACTGCTTTAGTGACAGGCTACCTCTTGCCATTCTTTGTCTGTCCCTAAGAGCTTTCTATCCCTTGGGGGAGTGGAATGAGACCTTTTCTGTGAGTTGGAAGGCAGCACCTTAAGTGCTTCATTTCCTTTCAGGGAGTGTGGCTGGAGCCGAGCTGGGGAATGCAAAACACCAATGGATCTGCTATAGGAGCACATGCAACTTAGCTTCATTTCCCTCCTCTCCCTCATCAGAAAGGAATGGTCCAGCACCCTCTCAACAGAGCAGTGTGCTCTCCTGGTCTTTATGCCATTGTCATCTACACTTGTTACCTTTATTCCCTATGGACTGCTTTATCAGCAAAAAGATTACATTTGCCTGTGGTATTTAGGGCAAGTCTGTAAGTGCATACTATGCTCCTCCTTTTATCAGTGTGTTTATGTTAGCAACATGATAAAACTACACCAGCAGCCATGCCTGAAGTTGGTTAAAGAGGAAGGTACACTAGAGCCTGGAAATGCAGAATTAAACCCCACACTTGACATTTACTAAAGATCAAACTACTGCAAGTAACACATAGGGAAAAAGAAATTTTTTGAGTATTGCAGCTCTTTAGCAGTGTGAGTTTTCAGACTGTTGACAGTCTCAGAGCCAGAGTCTTAAGCTGTAGAATTTAATGTCATTGAAAATTATCTGCATCTGCTGACTTACCATCTTCAAAACTTAATACATAACATGGAGAAAAAAAAGTCTGTCTTCATAAAGAGCAGAACTAGCAAATTCGTGTCTTTTTGCTGTCGCACCACAGGGAAGCAAGTCAGTGCACTCATTTCCTTCTTTCACAATAGCTAGAAGTTAATTCAGTACATGGAAACAGCACAACAGCTGAAGAGCTTCTATGCAGAAGGAAGTGCCCAGGGCAGGAGAAATGAGACACAAACAAGGTTGATTTTCCCACTGTTAAATTCTATAAAGATTGTTCTCTTTTTGAACAGAAATTATTAAACCAAAGTTTGTAGTCTGGATACTTAAGTGTCTTGAGTTCACTTCCTCACAGCTAACTAGCTCCTTGTTCTCAAAACTGAAAGCAACAAAGAGTATATTTAAATCTATTATTCATATGCATTTAATTCCCAGCTCTAGAGACTGTTACGAAATGGATGGAAGATCAGGCTGTGCTGTGTTCTCACTCTGAAGTTCACAACAAGCCCTGCAGACAGTGGCCTTTGCTCTGGAAAAGCCTCTTGCAGTTACCCCAAGAATGAGTGTTTTCAGGTTTCAGGTAAGCCAATATGAGAAAAGACTTTTTGAACCCATGAGAAACTACTACTGGCAACTCATCTCCACTTCTTCGAGGTCAGTGAGGTTTTCTGGTGGTACTGCAAAGAGCAAGGGGCAGAGGAAGTCTAGAATAAAAGTTATTTTTCACCACCCCTGACATTCTCAAGTACCTTTTGCATTATCATAATCCCTTCACCTGTAGCTGTGTCCTTTGTGCGCCCACCATAGTACAGTACAGACAGTGCAGCTCAACTGCAGAGGCAAAAGACATAAAACCTTCATTATGACAGAAGATTCATTTCAAAGCTCCCTGGTCTAGGTGTATTATTCATCCTGATTCCTAGCAAGACAAGATCTGGGCTAGCATACTTGGGGGAATATACTTGCTTATGTGGAAAAACTCCCAAACCATACGTGTGCAACACCACCAAGAAAGGGTTTAGTTGCCCTAAAACTTGTGGATTTATCAGCTGTATTAGCTGGTCAGATGAAGGTATTACTAGTCCCTGCATATTTTCCTCAGTTCAGTTTCCAGGACCACATAAAAGGCATTGTATGCTTCATGTTTTGCCACATCAACTGCAACCATTCAAACCATCAAACCTCCTTCTAAAGGGTCAGTTCCACTTAAATGGAAATACTCCTTGTTATTATTGTCTCCAATGATAACTGTGGGACTAATGCCTTGCAGAGTTTAGACTGAACTATCACAGAACACTTACACTTGATTCAGGTTCCTGTTTAACACAGAAGCTATCCTACTTGTCTTTCTCATGCATAGTCGAGTAGGCATCTACCATGCTACCCCAGCTCCATAAACTCTACTCCAGTAACTGTACTTCTTTTCAACACAGGTTAAGGTTACAAACACCAAGCAGTTGTCTGCATTACAAAAAGTGGGTCAATCAAGCATCCAAAAAATTCTTGGCCTTCTCTTCCCTGGCCACAAGACAAGTAATGCTTCTTGCTTCCTCCTTTAAGAGACTAGGAATTTAAGCTTTTTGGTTTCTGCAGTCAACACTCTAAGGAACAGGAAGTTTCAAAGACCAAATGTTAAGTGTTACTTCTATACTATGTGCCAGTAAATGGATGTTTGGGTTTGGTTTGTTTTTTTCACTCTCCCCTCCCAGCAATCTGTTGCTCTGGGTCTGCCAGCAGTATCTGACTTTTTAAGGTGTCAACACGAAGCTATGGTAGCCAGCTCATGAATTAATACCATGGCTTTTATTTTTGTGATTTCAAGAGAAACTTTCTTTCTTTTTGAAATGTAGTGTTCTCTTGCAGAGGTTTGAAAATGTAAATGCTTGGGATATTCAGGTACAAGCAAGAGTCAATGTGTTTTTTTTATAATCTTGCCCCAAATCCTGCCTCTTTCCTTTGAAAGCTTTTGCTGGAACTGGTGCAGAAGCATGGCTTCTCCCCATCTGATATTTCCTCTCTTCTTTTTTTTTTGTGCTGCCCCCCTTGTATCAGCTGCTGCTTGAATCCACTTGAAGGGAAGGGGTTTTTTAGAATGCTAACACTAATGTTCTTGTTCTGCTTGAGCTTTTCACAGAGTGGATTTAGACTTCGAGCTCTGTGGGTTCTCATTTCCTCCCTACAAAGAGCTTTTCTGCATTACCATTCACTAACCATAAAACAAAAGCATTATGTCACTCAAGGATACACACACTAAAATTTATCTGTCATCTTGCACCCAAGCACAACTCGAGTCTGTCTAAACTAGCAATGTATTTACTTCTTCCAGACATCCTCTCTTGCAATGTATTTCTATTAAAGTTTCCATACCCACACTCTTCCCTTGCATTCTTGCTAATCGGGGACTTTGTACTTCCAAATCACTCTGCCTGTGACACAGCTACTGCCCAATGGCAATCCTGCACTTTGCAGCCATAAGGAAGCAACAGAAACATTTGGGGTAACATAGAAAGGGCAGAGGAATTTGGAGTAACAGGAGAGATCTTATCTAAGCTCATCACTCTTTGCCTTTGGGGCAAAATAACCATTTAAGCACTGGTTCACCCTCTGCTGCTTACCCCTTTCATTCTGATTTCTACCCTGTGACCTGAGTGATTTACAGTCTTTTCAGCTTCTTAGTCACTATACACACCAACCAGCAACTGGAGTCCTTTAATTCTGGCATGGAGCGTGTGTCTGAGTTTCCAGACCTTGTACTCCTGGGATCTGGATGGAAATTGTTACAGCTGGACCTACAGATGTCTACATGCACATACATACCCACCAAGGATTTGTCGTGTTCTCATGCTTTTAGGCCTAAAGGGAATTTCCCAAAGATACTTCCAGTCTCTCTTGAACTGAATAGTCCCAGGAGAACAGGAAATACAGACTGGCTTCTTCAATCACAGAATATTAGGGATTGGAAAGGACCTAGAAGATCGTCTAGTCCAACCATCTGCAGAGAGGTGCTGCTGATGGAAAGAGGCAAGAAAATGCTCAGAGAGCTGTTGGTTTCTAATTCTTCTCCAGTAATCCACCTGGGCAGGAAGGGAGATCAAGAGGAAAGCAAAGCTAATCCTGGCGGAGTGAAACATTAATGCACAAACCAATCTTCCCCTCAGTCTGTGGCAGCTTTCAGCTTGCTTGCAAGTGTTCACATGAGCTGCCCTGATCCAGTGTCACCAATGCTGAGAATCTGCAGTTGTACAATAAAGCTACATGAACACCTCAGAAGGAGGACCAAACCATCACTCCCACTTCCAGCTTCAATCCTCTCAGCTCCAAAAGCCCCCACTCCTACTGAAAGATTTAAGACAACAGTGGGTTTTTTTTAAAGAGATTGGAGCCTTGTTGCTGGCCTTAGGCTAGCATTTCTGGTGGTCTAGTTGGATTTATTCATAGCCTCCAATTAGTTTACAGAGCCTGTCCTAGAATACATTTTGAGCAGGAAGAGCTGTGCAGGTTCTAGGGCTGGTATGTAGCATCTACTGCTTAGCCTGCTTTTCCACTCCCAGTGCTGATAGTTTGGGAAAGGGAAGACAAAACTTTGAACTTGGTCTGAGGCAGAAGAACCCCAGAAGACCTCTGACTTGCTGGAGCAAGGTTTTATATGGGTTTCATTCCCCAGGCAGATGGAGGCAGCCTTGAATTCCTTGGGTAAAAGCACTGACCTAAGCCTTAGGCTCTGCGTATCAACAGAGACCCTGCCCTCTGCCCTAAGGCTTATTTATTGCCTGGAAGCAAAGCTACATTGCAGATAGAGCACTGGTCTTTGTTCTTCATCTCCAGACATAAGCTCTTTAACTGCTTTTCAGGAGAGCCCCCTCTCTAATCTGTTCTTTTTAGATTAGCTATTTTTAAGAGGTTGCTTGATGCTTACTCACTTAAGGTTTTGATGCTCACATTTCTCAGTACTGAATGCTCTCCTTTATTTGCAGTTACATTGCACTAGTTTATGTTCTACTGACTGGATCACAGACAGTTTGACCTAGGCAGGCATGGAAACAGATCTATATTTTAAACAACAATAATAATACCAAAAAAAGCAGCCATCAGAGCTCTAGTGACTCAGTTCCTGGCTCACGTTAGTCTGGGAACAGAACTGATTCCCCAGGGTGGAGACCTCTTTTCCAAAGGTGATACAATCTGTGACTGCTGACCTCTCAGCACTTTTTAAACCAGGGTGCAGTAGATAGAAATTAGCACGTTCCTCAGGGCTATGTTACACTGACAGAGAGGCAGATACTCCAACTGTAACTTCAAACTTTCAGCCTTTCCCCATAAAATTGGGGTGGGGGGAGGGTCGGTGGCAGGGAGAACCCTTTATTTCCCAACTTTATTACCAGCTGTAGTGTTCTGCTGAACCAGCAGCACCAGCCACCTCTTCTCAGCATGACACAAGCCACTCACACTGACTTTCCCTCCTTTCCTCACTGCCAGTTTCTCATTGCTCCCAACTCAGATGGATGGCCCTAGAAGACCCTGCAAGGGGTTCTTCAGCCCCACACAGCCTCTGCATGGGCACCTCTTCTGTACCCTTGCCAAGCTCACATAGTAAAGGCTTAGATGAAATGTGGCTCACTGCAGTGCTCAGCTCCCAGCCTGAGGAGCTTCTGCACCCCTTCTTTATATAAAAAAGGAAACAGAAGTGTGCCCAGACATGGATACCATTGTGGTTTTAGTAAGAGATCACCTGACTGGGAATGAAGGAGCTTGTCATCCTTCATTTGCCCTAGGAGGCCATCTCAAGTGCTCTGTAGAACAGGCTTGCATGTTGTTGTGCTGAAGGTTTCCATGAGCTTCCACCAAGTTCCTTGATCCCAAGACAGCAACAGGCCCAATTGTACCCACTGTTAACGTTACCACTTACCCCCCAATTTTTGGAGGAAAAAATGTCAGAATGAGCATAGCCTGAAACCTGAGAAGCTTGAGCTCTCTGTGGCTCCTGCCTTCCATCACATCTTTGAACCCCAACCCAGAAGATTAAAGTCAAATGATTCCAAGTCTCCCGATGACTTAATTGAAAAGAAATGCTGAATTTTGGAATGCAGACATGTTGCAGGAAAGTTTGCAGCTTTTCAATTGACTGTTAGAGGAACTTCTTTATATAATTCACATATATATTGAACCTGACAAAGGTAAGCTTAGTAGCTTTTTGTTAATCAACTCAAGGAAAAGCTGTATACATCAAGGTTTCTTTTCTGCATGATCACAGCATCAATAATGAATGTCTGTAAGAAAAACACTTATTTCCCAACTACATCAAAGAGAAAACCAAAAAGCTTGGTTATATCCTAGAAGCTCCAGCTAGTCCTGTTCTTCTTTTTATCTAGGATATTCAGGGCACAGAATAAGAGGACAGGTGCTGTTCATTGCAATTCTTGCTGCAGTGCTGGAAGATTCAAGCCAAGAATTCATTCCCAGTGGCAGCACTATACAGGCAAGCAAGCCAAGAGATTTGTAATGTATTTTTGAAGACCAACAAGGAACTAAACTGTAACTTCAGAGACTGAAATAACTGCATTTAGGCTTTCAAATCACTGCTGAAACTTGTATCTAAACTGAGCACGGGGTTTTCCTATTTTTAATGCAAAAAAGCAAGGGCTGAAATGATATCTTTACACTATCCATTTTTACTTTTGCATCGTGATTTCTTCTTAATAGAGTGTGCCTTTCTTTCATCATTTGCCCTATGGTGAGAAGTACATGGATCTCCACAGAGCTGTAATTTCCATGATTCATTATTTAATTGCAACTCACCATTAGGGGAACCTGGAGTTACTAAATACCAGCTTCCCATAGATCGGAAAGAAACCCTTGTCATTGGAGAGCACAGCATGTTTCACTTTACAGAAATTAAAACAGGTACATCATTCTTGCAAGAACATTGCTCTGGCAATTCATGTACCCTCCCTTCCTCCATCTCCCCACTCCCTTCCAGTCTCCATCCACCAGTTTTTGAGGAAGACTATAGCATTGGCAAAGCAGACTTTGTTTCCTTTACAGAATCCTCATTATTATTTTAGAAAATCCCTTCATTTCTTGGATAAATTAAGAAAATATTTAGAGACTTAGGGTAACAGAAAAGCAAAGCCATAGCAACAAGGGGTGGGGGTGAGAAATTTAATATAATGAAAGTACCGATGCAGGCTTTTGGGTTTACAAGAAAGGAATTCCACCTTCCACTTTCTTATAAACATCATGTTTCATGATGCTTCCCTCCCACTCTTAGACTCTGTTGGCATTTGCTTTGCAGTTCCCTGGCACTAATACAAGTTTCCATAGCAAAGGATGTTAAATACGACTGATCACAAACTCGAGGAAGTACTGAGGACTGAAAGGCAACTAAACTAGAAATTAAGCTGCACAGAAATGCAAAATATCCTTGGAATGTCCCTGCTGGAAACTCCCTGTTATCATTGAGAGATGGTGGGAAAAAATATTCCCTTTAAAAATCCTGCCGTAAGTAGAGAATCTGGAAGTCTGTGAGCCACAGTTAAAAAAAGCCAGACTAGATCTAAAGTCTGTGGCTGGATCAGAAAAGATAAATAAATGTCAAATCCTGGTAAAATCTCATGAAAACTTAAGATAATGGGATAAAATTTAAGAATCTATGAGATTTTTCCCTGCAGAGCTTTAAGTGGAGCACTGAAACCATTGGCCATCAAGCTGGCATCAGCTGGCATGATTAATGAGCTTCAGTATAAAGAAGGCCTCAGAAACAAACGAAAGTTCTATTTACAACTCTTAATGCCCCTTAAAAGGGCTCTGTGTAAGAGACCCCCATCTGTATTAGCTGGGTTAAATTAAACCTGGAATAGTCTCTAAATAATGTGCTGCATACCTCCAGGGATGGTATTCCATTTCTGGAGGCAGTACAACTTGACAATTATTGCAGTCATTAGCCTTCACCAGATACAGAAGTTAATAAGGTCACATGTTGGCATATACTTTAAGCAGGTACACGTGCAGAGGTACTGGACAGACGCAGAGAACATATGGATAGGGAGGGTAAGGATCCTATGATTGGTTTTAATCATCACTTGGACTTTTACATTGTTTTTTTACTAGTAAAGAAAGTCAGGATCACTGGCCACAATGCTCTTTAGCTCTTTCCCCCACTTCCCTCCAAGAGATCATTAGAAATGAGCAAATACCTTGTCTGCCTGCTCATTGCTCTATTGCATCTCATGCTAAAAGGGGTGTTTTCAGAGCACAGACCTCTCCTTGCAGCTGACACAAGTCTAGAGAAAGGCCAGAGGGGTTGTTTGCTGGTGGAACAGCATGCCAGCTACTTGGGAGCCAGTTGGTATCTGCTGCCATTTTGGGTTCTTCCTTCCTCCCACCACATGGTCTTGTCAGACCTGGGAATCACAAATGCACAGGCTCCACCCTAGATCTTTGTGCAGTGCATTCCAACAGGCAAGATTGTCATCCTATGAGAATTTTGTTGGAAAGGACCTCTGGAAGTCTCTATTCCCACCTCGTGCTCAGAAGAGGATGATTGCCAGTGCTAAATCAGGTCAGCTGTGGCTTTGTCTAGCAGATACTTGAATCCCTTCCAAGGATGGAGGTTTCCCCAAACTCTCCGGTGATCTGTTCAAGGGCTGAACACCTTCCTCATGAGGCAATTTCCCCCCAGTATCCAACCTGAACCTCTCAGGCCACAATTTGTGACCTTTGCTTCTTACACCACCGATCACCAACAAGAAGGGTTTAATTCTGTCACCTTTTAAACTGCCTTTCAGGAGGTTGGAAGCTACTACTATGATGTCTTTTTGCATCCTGGTCATGCCAAGACTTTGTTGCTGGCACCAACAATGGAACATTCTTCACAAAGGAAGTCACCAACAACATTCTGCTGGATGCTTGTGAGCAGTTGGCACCTGTCAGCTGGAGTTGCCACTATTTGCAAACAAGCCACGTAGCATCCACGCAAGTGGGTGTGTGTAGACAGAGCCAAGCAATCACGTGACTTGAGTCAGGGTGCCAAAGGGAACAGCCTCTGCCAGGAATCCCTTAGCAGCTGAGTATTCAGTTTCCCTGCAGCCCTCAGGAAGGGAAGGTGTGTGAAATACTATTGCTTTGAGCCGAGGTTCATCAAGCATCACCACATTTAAAACAAAACAAAACAAAAAAACCTGTAATAAAGACAAGAAACATCACTGCAAGATTTTTCTTTCTAGGACCAGATTAGCTCAGCCCTATTCACAGAAAGCTTGTGCAAGGATGTGCTGAAGGACACCTCTGTGTGTTGCTTCTCGCACAAGG